>ML778413.1:20182-36061 GCA_009831015.1 Picea engelmannii
AAAATAAAACAAACAAACAAACAAAAAGAAAATTCTTTATATTATTATATATATATTTTTTATGACAAAACAAGAAAATTGATTTTTGTTTATTATTTTTTTGTAATAAAACAAAACAAACAAAAAAAAATTTAAAAAACGGAATTTTTAGTAGGCAATTGGAGTTGTCATGGAAATCATCCTTTCACATAAACCTCCACCTTTCTATACCTGCACCACCAGGCCACTATGAACGCTCCAGGCCGATATGAGAAGTCTGTGGTGCCTGAGGGCACTAAAAAAATGAGTAAAGGCGGATCTGTTGTTGCTTCTCAGCAATCGTCTTTCATATGCACAGTGATTAATGAATTTTCTTGCGATGGTGAAAAATTTCTGACCTCTCATGCACAACAACTCTGGTCCTGAAACAACGGTTCTACCAACCACTCACGTCCTCTCAAGGTGCAATAAGACTTGGCTAGTCTTCACACATTTATGTCAGACTCATAGAAAAGATAGATTCAATCCCTAGTCATTCACACTTTCCGAGCAATTACGTTTTCCATCACTCAAGCAAGTTAATTCCATTGCCTATTTCAAAACCACAGTCATTAGCATCGTACATCGACTTCACTAGATGATTGATCAAAACTCCACTGTCGATCATCGTCCCTCCACCATGTGAATGGAACTGGAATACATCTGGAGACATCTCAGGCACCTTCCCCCCATGTTGATGTCGCACAATCCAACAAAATACCGAGAAGTAGCCCATGGATTCGATAGCAAATTGGTGAACTTGGAGGTGGGTGGAACCGAACCAAATCCCAGCCTCAGCCATCCTCTCTGGCGGGGATTCACGAAGTTTGAAAGACAGTAGGAGAACTTTCTCTGGTATAGGTAATCCATCTGAGAAGGCAGTGAAAGAGAATATCTTCCCAAAAAAAGAACTCCAATCTCTTTTCGATCCATCGACATCGCATCCGTATCTGAAGGAAAATTTACGGGTGGGTTGAGAACCGAACCAGAATGAGCCTCGATTTTCTCTCCATTGTCATATTGGAATTTGTAGATACACTGATTCAATGTGCGATTACTGCTTGACACTCAATTCTTATACAGGATCAATTCTGCGTTTCTCATACAGGGTCGACATCAATTCTGCATTATAAGAAATAGGTAAAACCAATTAAATGACCAATTTGGCACGCTGTAAATAACTTTAATCTGTGGGAAATACCTAGAATCGCTAGACATGCTTTATATACGTATATCTCAGCGGTAGTAGATACGACCACCTTAAAGACTAGATATATGTATTTTTGCCACTCATTGGCCTTTGAATTATTCCTTGACCGAAGGGAGGTACTCATTACTCAGATTGATAACCTTTTGCTTTTTGGAACCAACAAAATGATGGTCTTTTAAACAATTCATGGAAGATAAAGTTCATAGCTGCGATGACAAGACGACAATATGCATTGACCTTCCATTTCCACTCAAGCAAATCCCATTTGATTAGAAAGCACGACAACATACCTTCCTATGGTTTCTCATGTGCAATTATGTGTTGGCGGGCTAGGAATAATATTGCTAATGTAATAAATAAAAATCATCGTGGATTACCAACATAAAAAAAACCTGCAGATAATTTTTCATAGATAACACCAATCACAATTAGAATCACAACTATAATTATCCCATCCTCAAAATTCAGATGTACTGGTGTGGGCCTCTTCCAATGATCAGATATAAATGGGATTTAGTCTTGCAACCTCCGGCAAAAAAATCTCTTTGTTAAGTTGAAAGTATCAAAGATATGAGGAGATAAACATGAATCTAAAACTGGATTTTAGGGGGTATGCTGAGAATCTGGGATATGGAAAAAAAATGGATCTGTGTACCTCGTCGATCCCTCTCAACATGCCCTTACCTACACATTCCTTTTGTCAGTTATTCCAGCAAGTCAGTTGAAGTGTGCGCCTTCATCCAATCCAAATCTTCCATTCTATCTCCCAGCAACATCAATGTGTACGATGCAATTGCATTTGACCGAGTTTAAGCAACACCTGCAATTCCGTGTGTGGATTCAGTTGAACAAGTGAAGGCTGAATATCTTCGTTAGCATTGTTCTCTTTATTTCAATTACAACCCATGAGTAATATGCAAGCAGATATTTATGCATAGTGAAATAGCGATCAGTGATAAACAATTTCATTTTGACCAAATTAATTAGGGTCCCATGCTAGTGAATGTTGGTTGAAACTGAGTTATTGAGATATTTATTGACCGCATACATATTTGATTCCCTACTGGGAACATGATGGACATAAAAATAGAATCTTATACTTGCCTTCATTGACCTACCTTGTTAACTACCCTCGACTTGTGCATTTAAAATTTATCATATTTTGTTTATTTGCAGGGTTATTTCCAAGCATCTACAGGATAAGGGATGAAGGCAAATCCGACCTGGAGTGACACACATTCATGAATGTCGATAGGAACAAGGATCCTCTTTCAGCCCGAGAATAGATAGGGAATAGTTTTATATGAAACTACTTCGCTTTCTCTGATGGTGAGTTTTTATCTCACTATGTAAGGTCGTCTCTTTTTACCCTAGAGGGGAAAACCATTGATGCTTTCTTTTCTGTTGGTTTATTCCTTGTATAGCTTGTTTAGTGACGGGTATTATTTCCCATGCCAAATATCTCCTTTATTGTATTTTCTATTTTATTGCTTTGATTTGCAGATGGAAGATGTGCAAACAAGTATTTTTTTTTTTTTTACTATGTTAAAAAAAAAAATTTGATTTTGCAAACTTAAAAAATTGTGAGCAAATGGAAACAAGTTGTAGACGAAAAATAGATTAGGAAAAATTTTCACCGTCAATCAATTAATCTTCCTGAAATCAATCTGTCATCCTACTTTTTGATCCTCACGATTGCACTAAGCACGGAGGAGAGCATACTTATTCTTAAAAAATAAAAATAAAAAAACTTGAAAATAAATCCAACCTAAACTACGCTAATTAAAATTGAGAGATTAGTTACGTGTATTCAAATAGCCAATGTATCCATGCATGCAACAATAATAAGAATATGTTATCTTTCAATTTCGCAAATGACAATCGCAAATATATATGAACGTGCGAACTTAGCTGTTGAAACTGTGAATTAAAAAAATAGAAAGAAAAACTAAATGGATCTAACCTATTACTCCCTTGAAACCATCGTTTGATCAAGATTTCGTAGGCACAATTTGTCTTTCTTAGATCATGTTGCATCTCCTCATTTTCCTCCTTGAACTCTTACCTGCCTAATTGTTCTTCATTAAATATGCATGATTCTTCATATGTTAATTCGTTGTTTGCCTCTGGAGGAGTAATTAAGCCCTCAACTACTGTCAAGATCTCCTCTTTGTGAGAAGAGGATATCTCGACCTTTGAAAGGATATGAGTGAGTTTTTCCAATATGAAATTCATTGTTAAACCATGTTGAAAAAGGATTCTTACAACACCCAAATCAAAATGAAAAACTTAAATAAAAACACTCTTGCTAAAACATGAAGCAATTACTCTTCACAGTTGCAGAAATTAAACTCTCTTGATAGTTGGTAGGGACAGTGAGGAGTCTCCACTGAAGTAGATTCTATGACCCTTAGTACCAACACATGTAGATCACACTTGTAGAAATTAAACACTCTTGCATAAATTGAAATTTGCAGGAATTGAAATTACTCTTGCAGAAATTGAAACACTCTTTGCAGAAATTGAAATTACTCTTGAAGAAATTGAAACACTCTTTGCGGAAATTGAAATTACTCTTACCTAGTTGGCAGGGAGAACATGAGGAGTCTCCATTCAAGTATCTTCTATGACCCCTTACCAACACATCTATATCACACTTTCATGAATTGAAATGAAAAAGGAACTGATACCTCAATCCATCGTGCTTCCCTGACAGCGGATCCAAAATGTTGGGCTATAAAGATGTCCTAAAAACAACCTCTATGCATCAGCCAAAGGTACACGTTGACACAAGAATTGTACTTGTTGCCTACATAGGTTCTTACCTTTTGTTTTCAATACCTCATCCTCCAGAAATGCAACACCTGTAAAGGAACAACAATCGTAAAGGGAATGACAGTTTTTTCGTTCAAATGAACAACACTTCCTGTAAAGGGAACAACAATCGTAACATGGGAACGACGTCGTTACTTTGGGCTGAACTAATGTTGTATTAATCTGATTGTAGTACTTACCCAACTATCTAATTTTCAAATTCAAGGTTCGTAAACTTACGAAGCACACACAAAGTATATGAAATATTGAAGTGAAACTAATATAATCTAATGTTTAAGCTACAACTAAAATTGAATCATTAATCTAATGCAGGTAGTTGAAACATGCGACTTGGAATTGAATTGCTACAACCTATGACTGAAATGAAATTGCGTAAATGAAATTAATCTAGGAATGAAGAACTACATGAAGGAAAAGAAAATACATGTGAAGATTTGAATGGCATAACAACATATGTGAGCTCACACCAATGAAGCAATCTTACATTACAATAATCTAATCAATCTTCATAATAGAATAATGAAAGCATGAAAACCAAAACTATGAATCAAAGCTAAGAATCCCTTTCTTCCCAATTACAAATCTAAGACTAATTCTTTTTCCTTCAAATCATAATGACTACTCAATGACTACTCTCTTTCTCATCCTAATTACTACCTCCTCATGAACAAAGAGCAATTTCTTTTATACATGAGAGTCTTGACGATAAGATAACCATCTCATAATTACAGATCCACTTTTCTCTCAACCTATTTCCCATTATTACAAAATATAATCCCTTCAAATAATAAGGTGAACCCCAAATATATTTATGAAAAGGATATCATGAAATGTTAATGGGGAGATGAAATGAGAAGCATGATGAAGGGAAAGGTGGATGAAAATAAGATATCTCTGAGCCCCAACATACCCCCAAACTGAACTTGTTGCATGTCTGCATGCAACTATGCATGGATATTCTCAAGAAAGTTTTGGCATCTGAATGTTGGCTTTGAGTGATGATAAAGAATGATGGGATTTACATGAGTAACAACTAACATTTTCTTATGGTTGTTTCTTGTGTGACAACCATGAATATAAATAATGTTGATTCTTGTGTTAACAACATTCATTTCGTTTACTTGTTCTCTTGTTGTTATGATAATAATTTACCCATATTCTTACTGGAAAATATATGCTATTAATGTGCATAAGGAAACATCACTGAGTATAAGAAATCCCTTTTTCATATTTGTGAATCATGCCAATATGTATATCAATGCTCATGGAGCAAAGTGCAACAAAGTATTGTTGGAAAATAAATCTTGGTAAATGGTAAATGAGACAAAAAAAATGGAATGATGGTAGTGGAAAAATGGAGTGATGATAGTGAATGAAGTCCCCTACCCCCCAACTGATTTGGTTGCATGTCAGCATGAAACTTGGCATGGGTCATAGAAGTGAAAAGGTAAAGGAGCTTTGTGAGGGAATTTTCCAATTTATTCATTGCTAGAAGTTGAGGAATTGCATGATTAAAGTTTAGAAAATAACATACCTCCACTTACCCAAAATGTTGATGAACTATGCAATAGAAATATGGTTGATGCGGTTGCTGGAGCATGGAAGATGTCACTGTTGTAGGATCATATGAAAGGTGACTATTGTTGTGGCTGCGACTATCATGACTGTTGGATCAGAGAATGTGGAGTGGAGGAATCTGAATTGCTGCTCAATGAATCATGGAAAAGAGGAAGTATGAAAGTGGACCTGTGGTACTCTCATATAGCTGAAAAATATTGCTGCAACCTCTGATGCAGTCATGAAAAGGAGTATAGTCTTCACCCGCTGCTAAACTTGATGGTACAATTCTAGTCATGCGAATGAATGTGTGGATGTCAAACATGAAGAGAATTCATTGGATTACCGACCATTGATGAATGCCATTAACCAATGCGAGGCAACCCACCATTGATGTCAATGAGTGCAAAGGTAACTGAGTAAATCTTGTGAAGCGCGAATGGATGTGTTGATGTCAAGCCACTTGCAAGATCTGACGATCAAGGGACATTGATGTATTCCCATGATTGTTAGCGAGAGAACTTTCCATTAAGGGATGCAATCCTCTAGGTACTCAAAATGGACACTAGTCTATATCCCAGATAAGGTGTTTACATCGATGGGGCAAGACTTGTTGAAAGGTGGGCCTTAAGGAATCCCACATAAGGCAACGCGAGTTCTAGTAAATAGATTGGTAGTACTATAAGAAATATCTTAGTAGTAACAATGTTTATGGAAAGGCAATGTAATCATGGAAAGGGAGTTGGATAATTTTATAGACAAGGAAAAATGAAAGGAAAAAAGATAAAGATATGTATGCGACTCAAAAAGATAGGCGTGTGTGAAGTCATGAAGGATAATTCAATGGAATATGGGTTTCAACACAGGGATGACCAATGCACTTTGAAGGAGAAATGAGAAGAAAGAATTCATGACGCAAAATGGTTGTATGGATGGTCGTTGTGTAACAACAAACATCATGATATCTATGATAAGACACAACTCCTTCAAGCTATCAACAAATCATGTTTTTCGCTGAAAAAGTATTTGTGATTCAGAAAAAGAAATCACTTCATCACAAGAATTGATCGTCTATGCACTTGAAAAAAACTTAGTACAAATCCTGCATGAAAACTTGTGAGATGTTCGAAGAAAACATAACATGCAGAAAGAAGTACAAATGCGACAAATTAAAAATAAAATGTATATTTGTACCTGTTTTCGTTCTGCGCTTGTTGTTGATTGCTTGCTAAAGTGACTTAAAAAACAACTTAGCGTGAAATAGTAAAAAGATGTTTCGATATTGTTTTCAAGAATTATAAAACCATACATTTGCAATTTTATTTGTCTTTGTTGTTTTGATTTTTGTTTTTATTCTTTTAATATATATATATATATATATTATGGTTTTCTTATATATATTTTTTATAATAAAACAAACAAATAAAATTCTTTTTGTTATTATAACCTTTTTATAATAAAACAAACAAACAAACAAAAAGAAAATTCTTTATATTATTTTATATATTGTTTATGATAAAACAAGAAAATTGATTTTTGTTTATATTTTTTTTGTAATAAAACAAAACAAACAAAAAAAAGAAAAAAAATGGAATTTTTAGTAGCCAATTGGAGCTGTCACAAAAATCATCCTTTCACATAAAACTCCACCTTTGTATACCGGCACCACCAGGCTGCCATGAATGCTCCAGGCCGATATGAGAAGTTGTGGTCCTGAGGGCACTAAAAAAATGAGTAAAGGCGGATCTGTTGTTGCTTCTCAACAATCATCTTTCATATGCATAGTGATTAATGAAGTTTCTTGCGATGGTGAAAATTTTCTTACCTCTCACGCACAACAACTCTGGTCCTCAAACTCGTAGAAAAGATAGATTCAACCCCTAGTCATTCACACTCTCCCAGCAATTACATTTTCCATCGCTCAAGCAAGTTAATGCCACTGCCTGTTTCAGAACCACAGTCATTAGCATCGTACACCGACCTCACTAGACAGTTGGTCAAAACTCCGCTGTCGACCATCATCCCTCCACCACGTGAATGGAACTTGAATACATATGGAGACATCTYAGGCACCTTCCCCCCACGCTAATGTCGTGCAATCCCACAAAATATSAATAAGAATCCCATGGATTTGATAGCAAAGTGGTGAACTTGGAGGTGGGTGGAACCAAACCAAACCCCAGCCTCAGCCATCCTCTCCGGCGGGGATTCAGGAAGTCTGGAAGAAAGTAGGAGAACTTTCTCTTGTATAGGTAATCTATCTGAGAAGGCAGTGAAAGATAATTTCTTCCCAAAACAATAAGTCCAATCTCTTTTCGATCCATCGACATCGGGTCTACATCTGAAGGAAAATTTACAGGTGGGTTGAGAACCAAACCAGAATGAGCCTCGATTTTCTCTCCATCGTCGTATTGGAATTTGTAGATACACTGATTCAATGTGAAATTATTGCTTGACACTCAATTCATATACAAGATCAATTCTTCGTTTCTCATACAGGGTCGACATCAATTCTACATTATAAGAAACAGGTAAAACCAATTAAACGACCAGTTTGGTGCACTGTAAATAACTTTAATCTGTGGGCACTACTTAGAATCACTAGACATGCTTTATACACCTATATCTCAGTGATAGTAGATACAGCCACCTTAAAGACCGGATATACGTATTTTTTCCACTCATTGGCCTGCAAATTATTCCTCGACCAAAGGGAGGTACTCATTACTCAGATTGATAACCGTTTGGTTTTTGGAACCAACAAAAAGACAAGATTTTAAACAATTCCTGCAAGATAAAGTTCATAGTTGCGATGACAAGACGACCATATGCATTGACCTTCCGTTGCCACTCAAGCAAATCCCATTTGATTAGAAAACATGACAGCATACCTTCCTATGGTTTGTCATGTGCAATTCTGTGTTGGTGCGCTAGGAATAATATTGCTAATGTAATAAATAGAAATCATTGTGGATTACCAACATAAAAAAACTACAGATAATTTTGTATAGATAACGCCAATCACAGTTAGAATCACAATAATCATCCCATCTTTAAAATACATATGTACTAGTGCGGGCCTCTTCTAATGATCATATATAAATGGAATTTAGTCTTGCAACCTCTGGAAAAAAAATCTCTTTATTAAGTTGAACGTATCGAAGATATGAGGAGATAAACATGAATCTAAAATCGGATTTCAGGGGGTATGCTAAGAATCTGGGATATGGAAAAAAAAAACCGGATCTGCTTACCTCGTCGATCCCTCTCAACATGCCCTTACCTGTGCATTCCTTTTGTCAGTTATTTCAGCAAGGTCATTGAAGCGTGCACCTTCATCCAGTCCAAATCTTCCATTCTATCTCCCAACAACATCAATGTGTACCATGCAATTGCATTTGACCAAGTTTAAGCAACAACTCCAATTTTGTGTGTGGATTCAGTTGAACGAGTGAAGGTTGCATATCTTCTTTAGCATTGTTCTCTTTATTTCAATTACAACCCATGATTAATATGCAAGCAGATATTTATGCATAGTGAAATAGAAAATAGTGATAAACAATTTCATTTTGACCAAATTAATTAGGGTCCCGTGCTAGTGAAGGTTGGTTGAAACCGAGTTATCGAGATATTTATTGACCACCTACATCTTTGATTCCCTACTGGGGACACGATGGACATAAAAATATAATCTTATACATGCCTTCATCGACCTACCTTGTTACCTGTCCTCGACTTGTGCATTTAAAATTTATCATATTTTGTTTATTTGCAGGGTTATTTCCAAGCATCTACAAGATAAGGGATGAAGGCAAATCCGAGCTGGAGTGACACACATTCATGAATTTCAACAAGAACAGGGCTCCTCTTTTAGCCCAAGAATAGAAAGGGATTTGTTTTATATGAAACTACTTTGTGCTCTGTGATGGTGAGTTTTTATCTCACTATGTAAGGTCATCTCCTTTTACCCGAGAGGGGAAAACCAATGATGTTTTCTTTTCTGTTGGTTTATTCGCTTGTATAGCTTGTTTAGTGACAAGTATTGTTTCCCATGCCAAATGTATCCTTTATTTTACTTACTATTTTATTGCTTTTATTTGCAGATGGAAGATGTGCAAACAAGTATTTATTTTTTTACTATGTTAAAAAAAAAAAAAACGATTTTGCAAACTTAAAAATTTGTGAGTAAATGGAAACAAGTTGTAGACGAAAAATAGATTAGGAAAATTTTTCATCATCAATCAATTAATCTTCCTAAAATCAATCAGTCATCCTACTTTCTAATCCTCACGATCGCACTAAACATGGAGGACAACATACTTATTCTTAAAAAATAAAAATAAAAAACTTGAAAATAAATCCTACCTACACTATGCTAATTAAAATTGAGAGATTAGTTACGTGTAGTCAAATAGCCAATGTACCCATGCGTAGAACAATAATAAGAATATGTTATCTTTCAATTTCCCAAATGACAATCACAAATATATATGAACATGCAAAATTAGTTGTTGAAACTATGAATTAAAAAAACAAAAAGAAAAACTAAATGGATCTAACCTAGTACTCCCTTGAAACCATCTTTCGATCAAGATTTTGTAGGCACAAATTGTCTTTCTTAGATCATGTTCCAGCTCCTCATTTTCCTCCCCGAACTCTTGCCCGCCTAATTGTTCTTCATTAAATATGCAGGATTCTTCGTATGTTAATTCTTTGTTTGCCTCTGGAGGAGTAATTAAGCCCTTGACTACCCTCAAGATCTCCTCTTTGTGAGAAGAGGATATCTCAACCTTTGCAAGGATATGAGTGAGTTTTTCCAAGACAAAATCCATTGTTAAACCATGTTGAAAAAGGATTCTTACAACACCCAAATCAAAATAAAAAACTTAAATAAAAACACTCTTGCTAAAACATGAAACAATTACTCTTCCCAGTTGTGAAAATTAAACGCTCTTGATAGTTGGTAGGGACAGTGAGGAGTCTTGACTGAAGTAGCTTATATGACCCTTAGTACCAACACATGTAGATCACACTTGCAGAAATTAAACACTCTTTCATAAATTGAAATTTGCAGGAATTGAAATTACTCTTATGGAAATTGAAACACTCTTTGTAAAAATTGAAATTACTCTTGAGGAAATTGAAACACTCTTTGCAGAAATTGAAATTACTCTTACCTAGTTGGCAGGGAGAACATGAGGAATCTCCATTCAATTAGCTGCTATGAACCCTTACCAACACATCTAGATCACACTTTCATGAATTGAAATGAAAAGTAAACTGATACCTCAATCCATCGTGCTTCCCCAACAGCGGCGCCAAAATGTTGGGCTGTAAAGATGTCCTAAAAACAACCTCTATGAATTAGCCGAAGGTACACGTTGGCACAATCATTTTTCTTGTTTCCTAAATATTTTCTTACCTTTCGTTTTCAATACCTCATCCTCCAGAGATGCAACACCTGTAAAGGAACAACAATCGTAAAGAGAATGACAATTTTTTCATTCAAATGAGCAACACTTCATGTAAAGGGAACAACAATCGTAACAAGGGAACGACAATTGTTACTTTGGGACAAACTAATGTTGTATTAATTTCATTGTAGTACTTGCCCAACTATCTAATTTGTCAATTCGAGGTTTGTAAACTTACGAAGAACACACAAAGTATATGAAATATTGAAGTGAAACTAATCTAATCTAATGTTTAAGCTACAACTGAAATTCAATCATTAATCTAATGTAGGAAGTTGAAACACACAACTTGGAATTGAATTGCTACAACCTACGACTAAAATGAAATTGCGTAAATGAAATTAATCTAGGAATGGAGAACTACATGAAGGAAAAGAAAATACAACATGTGAATATTTGAATGACACAACAACATATGTGAGATCACACCAATGAAGCAATCTTACATTACAATAATCAAATCAATCTTCATAATAGAATAATGAAAGCATGAAAACCAAAACTATGAATCAAAGCTAAGAATCCCTTTCTTCCCAATTACAAATCTAAGACTCATCCTTTTTCTTTCAAATCATATTGACTACTCAATGACTACTCTCTTTCTCATCCTAATTACTACCTCCTCATGAACAGAGAGAACTCTCTTTTATACATGAGAGTCTTGACGATAAGATAACCATCTCATAATTATAGATCCACTTTTCTCTCAACCTATTTCCCATTATTACAAAATATAATCCCTTCAAATCCTCACACATATCTCTCATATATCTTGGATAAGATATTCCAACCAAATCTCCATGATCTTTTCCTTGAATTATCTCCTCAAATATTGAAAGGGTGGAGGAATTATTCAAGAAGTCCTTTTGAATTAATCCTTCACATATTCCTACACATTACAAATATCACACATTTTTTAGATATATATGAAAACATGTCAATTTTCTAATATTTAATCACAAATTCCCTTTTAATACTAAAATGAATAAAGTGGAAAATAATAAGGTGAAACCCAAATATATTTATGAAAAGGATATCATGAAAGTTTAATGGGGTGATGAAATGCAAAGAGTGATGAAGGGAAAGGTGGATGAAAATATGACATTTTTGAGCCCCAACATCCTAGCACATAGAGATGACTCACTAGTCTTATCTGTGCCCATTTATGTCATTCTCCAGTCGCATATGCAAATGATTTAGAATTTTTATCATCTGATCGAGTGACATCACTATCTTCTCATTATCAACTATGTGACTATAAATTTCTATCCTTAAGGTTCTCATGGTCTCTAACAATTCTCCTTGCTCCACTTCTTCTAATGTGTTCATTAGAATATGTTTCTACATTATCAATATGAATATGTTGGACTTTGACTTCTCTCTCATGACTAAAGGTTCCCTCTCCTTTTTCCATGTCTCAAATATGAAACCTTGGTTTGTACTAATATGTTTATATCCCCTTAATTATACAAGAAAATCTTTAGTAAACATAATTTCTATTAGAAAATAAAACATATATACACATTTATGGAAAAAGTACTACAAATTTATTTATTTTTGTTGTTTCTTAAGGCCACTAATCATCTTCTTTTGAGTTGACTGTAATCTCTACCACTTAGAGTAAATTTATAGATGCATAAAAATATTCTTTTCTACAAGATATTTCCAACATCTATTGATTCACTTAATTTTGAGATCAAAGAAAAAAGTTATACCCCTATGCTTTTTTCTAGGAATTCCCCCTTTTTCTAAAGTATTCCTATCCAGCATGGCCTCCAGATGGACCCACTCCACTTGTTCTAGATGAAATCACCATTCCACTAGTGTATACATGGACCTATCATGTACTGATCAACTAACATGGGCCCTCTCCCCCTGTACCCTCCAATGTGGCACTACCTGAGTGCTAATGTATCGAGACACACAATTCCTTCGACATGGCATGTATCAGGCCAATATCCAGTAGGAATATTTCCCATACCAACAGGTGAAAAATTGAAGGTGGAATCCATTCCCAACTCAGCACCTACCCCCCGCCCAGACCACCGATCCACCGAGACTACAACCTCATGCACCTCATTGTTTCCTCCAATTTGGTTGAACTAGTATAAATTAACAACATAAATGACCATCATCGATAAAATCAACAAATCCCTGCATTCCTAGATTTGGTCCAATCCATTGGTCCACCAGGAAAAATTCCCCCCTCTCCTCTCAAAACTTCTATTGGACTCTAGTCTAGGACACTGGGCACCGATTCGACATAGCTTACTTCTCCCTTTCGACATTTAACATTCCACCGACCAACTGAGTCACCGACCATCAAACTAAAGCCTTCCATCCACCTCATCTAATCCACTCCACTTCAGTTTGGTCCACCGGGCCAGCAACCCACTAACCATCATTCCACCCTGTTCAAGCCTTCCATAAAACTCCTCTAATAGTATCCATTTTGGTTTGTTCCACAAGGCCATCGACCCACCGAGACACTGGGCCACTCTACATAAGCTTCTATCAGACTCCCGAGTGATTTCTAGTATGGTGAACGAGCTCTTCTCATGGGATCCTGAGCTCTGCATCACTCATCCAATGAAACATGGAAATGAAAAAAACCTATCAGGGGTTGAAAATTGTTAGGTATGGTAGATTACTCAACACCAACTAGGCATACACACTAAGCATTGATGTGCCAATAAAATTTTATTATGTTTACAAACTCTGCAGGGTTTCGTGGCTCTCTGTGCTTCATGCACAAGTGAGAAATCATCTTTTTTTTCTTATAAAAAAGTTATGAAAACTTTTGTCGATCGTATAAAAATGGTGGGTAGTCCATTTGAGGGATAGATATATGGTTGATGTGTGCTTTATTTGCAGAGGGCATAGATATTGATTCTAAGGCCCAAATCATGGAAGAGAGAGCTCGATAGAATGTGAAGTACATGGAGTTTAACTTTGACATGGGTTCCAAAGTTGAATGACATTGTTTAAACTCAAAAAATATATGTCCATTGATGTTGTCCCATAAAAATTATTTAATTTCACTTAAGAAATTCTTCCTATCATTAAAATTCATCCAATTGAATATCAATCCAACATATGGTTAAATGCATCACGCCCTTCCTCTATTCTCAAACCTTTAACATATATCACAATAAAAAAAATTCACATAATGACATCAATTAGATCTTAGTTTTCTCAGCTAAATCATGAACTAGCTTACCCATTCCAAGAGCCGTTAAACTATCGTGTGCTAAGAGGATGGAAACAAAAGTGTACTAGTTCAACCTCATTGATTTCCATAGAAAATAATTTTCAACCCAAAATGAAACTCATCCAAACAACTGATGTATTGTAGCAGGCCCTTGAAGGCTCAGTGTTGTAACCTAGAACTATGATACCACTTTGTAACATACCCATATCGGAAAACCAAAAATGTTTGGTTTGGATACAAATATAAAACATACCCATTGCCCAGATACATATAAATTCTCCTTATTAGACCAATTTCAAATTTCTATTCCATTCTTTAATTAATAAAGACACGGGAAACCAATGCATGCAATTAACAATAACACATGTTAAACTATAAAATAATGAGCAACATTCCATGCACAACTTTAACAACAAGCCTACACATATAAACACATAACTCAAAGATAATAATACACAATGGAATATATATTTCATAGAAAACATAGAGACCACTTATCATTAATTAAACCATTCACCAACTCGCTGTAGACATGAGACATTCTACACAACCACAGACAATTTTGTTCCAAATCTCAACAACAGGTCATCCCTAAGCAAGGGCTATGAATTCACAAGGAAGGGTCCTAAAATGACTCTAAAACACATAATAGTTAGCTAACAGGCTCTAATAGTTTTCCAAAACACACAGAAATCCTAGTTTACGAATTCTCTTCCCCTTCAGCCTGCACAACCCAAAGAAATGGACCCCTTCCTCTGCAATGTAGTCCTTCAGGTTGTTACAATTCTTTCTGGGGCTCTAATGCTACTAGTCATGAATATCAATGATGGAAACGCCAAGGATTATAAGTTATGGAAAGTTATTTCACAATTTCCATCCTTCTCATGCACAAAGGCATCCATTCCCTCCTAGAATAATTAATAATTCTTCTCAGACATCTAGAAATGTCTTTCTACCTCCAACCGTTCATTTCCATGCCATACTCAACACACGAATGAGCCAAAGTGAAAGATGAATTCTAAAATGAATAAGTGAATGAATCAATGTATGAACAAAATGAATGAACAACAAAATGAGTGAGGAGTGAATCAAATGAATGACCAATGAAAAAACATGAACCCGCAAGCATCCCACGAGAAAGGTTTAAATAGAAATGCTCCTAAGGAAAAAAACAGTCTCCCCAAGAGACTCGTGCACCCCCTCATTCTACGCCCTCCCCCAACATAAGCATGGGTAATTAAATAGAAGAATGAGTATCCCCCAACCCCACTCTCTTATGGATCATAGCCCCTTATAACTCTTTTCCATGTTTGTCTTGCAGCCAACGATGCATTTTATTAATATATTCAAAGTATTACATTTTAGGTACCCAATCCTTTCAACATACTGGCTCACCAACCAAATTAACATATACATAAATATATTCTAGTTCACAGGGATAAAAACTGAGGATGTTAGAGAGAGAGAGAGAGAGGAACAGGGGGGAGATAGAGAGGGAGAGGGAGAGAAAGGGAGAGAGTGAAAAAGTGTGAGGAAGGGGGATAGTGAGTGGTGGGAGAGATGGGTTAATGTGG
>ML778413.1:56086-74653 GCA_009831015.1 Picea engelmannii
TTTATGATGCACTTCAATTTATGCTCATTTAATACAATTCTTTAATAAGTCACATCGATGAAAAGATCCCATATGAGAAGGATATTCCTTTCTCTTAGCACTTCTAGAGAAAATACAAGAACCTTGGTTCTATATGATAAGCTTATTGTTATGCATTATGATACACACGTGGATAAAATGACCTTCAAGGACTTTAAGCCTGCTACAAAAGTTGCAGCTAAAGAAAGCCACTCTGCAACAACTGAGGTCTCAACGACATAATCCACTCACACTCTTACCACTGTGATCAGTTGAATTTGAGCACTAGTGGTGGCTAGAAAGGACTCACATTTCAAGGTGAATATATCATATATCATTGAGTTTCAATGTGACTAGATATTGTTATTGTCTCCATATATCAAATGTTCTAATATATTATATCCACTAATACTAGAATTGCTATGACAATGCATTCACTATCGTGTCTAACTATTTTAAAATATGAAATTCCTAATTATTTTTTAGTAGCAGAACCCATGGCATACCTTAGCAAATGATAGTGTTCGCTCCTACCTTCCCCACTGCACCCTCCTTTCTAGCTAGGTAATCACCTGGGTCCCTTGCCAAAGACTTCGCTTGGGAATCCCATGCTCTTGGCTATCGATATACATCTTTCCATAACTTGAAAACATGCATTTATAACTTTCACTAGCCATAATGATTAGGTTTGGTGTGAAGTTTCTGTTGGAAATATGCCAACAAATTTCCCATGCGGTCGCATGGACATGCATGAAGCTATGTTAGGAATGTCCATGCATGCACTCTTTTGTGAACATATTGTATAACTGTTGGATCTAATTATAATCAGTTAGTCTAACTGTTTGAGAGATGCTATATATACGAGCCTACCCATAGAGTCGAGAAAGAAATGTGTGTAGTGAGTGTGTGACAACAAGATGCAATATTGAGGTGTTGTGTGTATGAGAGGAGAGGATGGTTGTATTCCTGGGTTGGCTATTGTAATCCTCCCTTGAATAATAAGAATATCGATTATCATTACCCATGAGTTTTTCCCATATTAGGTTTCCAGATAAATCATTGTGTCAATTGTGTGGTTTGTTTTTCTCAGTTTAATCTTGAAGTTTTATGCTATGGTTATTATGCTTTGTTTTTCTTCCGCTGCCTAACAAGTGGTATTAGAGTAGGTTGAGTAGGTTTCGTAGGTGATCCAAGGAGAATTTTGTATAGGTATCCTATAAGTGAAAGAACCTTTGGACATGTTTTTGACACAGAAGGATAAGAAAACCCAAGTACTCAGAAGCCTAGATATTTACTAAGAACAACAAGTTGTGATTGAGTGAGTTTTCAAGTTACCGACGCTTCCTAGACAATATTAGAGGGGATTCGATGCTCCCACACTTTAGAAATAGGATTTTTTCCTAAATTAGCGTGTCTGGTTTGTGTGCCACATAGCACTAGAAAAATGACGGTCCCCCATACACACTCAAGGGGTAGCAATCTATAAAATTCACGCTCCCATTTAAGTACCAAAGGAGCACCGATCTTAAAAAAAATAAAATTTGGATAATGGTGTGAAGGTGCTTTCATGCAAAGTGAAGGTGTGAAGGTGTTTCTTTTTATTAAACATTTCATATAAAGGAGAGGTCAAATTTCTCTGATGATACATATACATGCGATATAAATGATATAGAGAATCGTGTATTAAACCTTGGAGGTGATCTTTTATGAAAGGTGAGTTTTTTTAGAAGGTGTATTTTTCATAATAAAAGACAAAAGAGTGGAAGAGTTAAAGGTTTTTGGTAAAAGGTTTTAATTTAATAAAGTTTTTTAAAACCTTTTAATTAAAGTTTATATTTTTGGGGTTTAATCTTAAATATAATAAATCTCCTTCACTATAAAAAGGCTTGGTTTTGTAAGCAATGGTTTGGAGTTTTCGTGCTAATGGAGAAAGTGTAGAGGTCTAAGTTTGAGGTGGCGAAATTCAGTGGTAAAAATAACTTTGTGTTATGGAAGCTCAAGATATGAGATCTGCTTGTGCAATAAGGATTGCAAAAATCATTGGCTGGAAAGACAAAGAAACTGACAAGCATGATAGATGAGCACTGGGAAGATCTGGATGCAAGTGCCTTGAGTACCATTCTTTTTTGTCTAGAATATGAAGTGTTATTTAAAATCATTGAAGAGGTGACAACAATAGGTTTGTTGAACACACTGGAGAGTCTTTATATGACAAAGTGTTTGACGAAAAAAATCTTCTTGAAGAGGAAGTTGTACAACTTGGAGATGAAAGAAGGTACGGAAATTGTTGATCACTTGAATTTTTTCAATACTTTGATTTTAAAATTATCTAATATGGAAGTAAAGTACAAAGATGAGGACAAGTTAGTTACACTACCGTGTTCGTTTCTTGAGTGTTGGGATCATCTAGTCACAACTATGTGGTTTAGCTCAACATATGCCATTGATTATGACATTGTTGTGGGACCTCTATTGTCTGAGGAAATGAGGATAATATCCAGTAAGGAAACCTCAACAACAAAATAAATGGTGTTTAGAGGTCGATCTACAGAAGGAGGGATAGATTAGAAAGGCACAACCAGGTCTAAGTCAAAAGAAAATAAGAGTAAGGAAAAATGTTGGTTTTGTGGAAAATCTGGGCATCTCAAGAAGGATTGTTGGAAATGCAACAAGCATCCAAAGAGGAATCCACAAAAGAAAAAAATTAAGCTACAATTATGGTTGATGAAGTTTTGTTTGTCTATTGTGTCTCACCACCCGTGTTCACATAGAAGGTGTAGGGAGGTGATGGTTGAGTCACCTCGAAATAATAATGAAAGAAAAAAAATGTGTTTACTTTGCAGTTGCAAAAATTATTGATTGCATGTAAATGGGCATATGTCTATTAGACCTGGATACGAATGCATACCCCTGGTTTATGAAGTCACCTATGAAAATTCTATATGTAGATTTAGGTAGATTGAATATCTGGGGGGGCATGTATATTGGGTTAACCTTGACTCGGTGAAAGAGTTAATGAGTTAAATCTAGTTTTTATGTCAAAGCAAGTGGTTTTTAAGTGTCCATGTTTTTTGGGTATCCCATGGTATTGTGTCCATGTATCGCATGTAATGAATCCTATAAAAGGCTTGGTGAAATCCATTGTAAATGGTGTTAGAGGTAAGCAGTGAAGGATTACTTGGCCGGCTTGACCGGATTTGGTCAAGGGAATTTTCATGTTAACGTTGAGCATTGAGACTCTAGTGTGAGGTCCCTAGAGGTTAGCAACAAAGGTTCACTTGGGTTGGCTTGGCTGGATTTGGTCAAAGTTGTTCAAATGAAAATTTTGATGTGGAGAAGTGTGTCTAGGTTATAAAGGTGAGTATGTAGAAAGGTTGATGTGTTGGCAGGTCAATCAAGTGTTTGAGAATATATGATGAAGGTAGGTTCATATCCATGGAACTTGGAAAGTATTTCAATGAAGCTAAGATCAAATAGGAATGTTCATTAATGCTAAGTTGCAACAATAGTTGTGGACATAAGAGGTTGAGCTATCTAGTAAGTCAGTCACCATCGATTGCAAAAAACAAGAAGATTCAGGAAGAGGTATGAACATGTCATCTGGTAATTACTCAAATGTGAAATTATTCAGTTGTGATGCTTATGTTTTTTATCAACTTTCTAAGTAGGAACCAAATCAAATAGGTAGATATTTGATATGGTGATGATGATAAGGGGTGCAGATTGTGGGATCCTACTACCCAAAAAATCATCATGGATAGAGATGCAGTGTTTTATGGATCTCTTTTTATAAAATGAAACATAGTAAAATATGAAAGGTTCAAAGCATGATTGGTCAAAGAAAGGTATTTGGAAAGTATTGATTTCCATGAAAATTTTCACTAGTTGTTAAAATTTGTTTCTATTCATGTTGTGTTAACACTGGTTGTGATAGTAAAACTAGATGTTAAAATTGTTTCACATGGATTTTTTTGGATAAGGGGATGTATATGGAATAACTAGAATGATTAGTTCAGAATCACAAAAACAGATTTGTTTTCAAACTCAAGAATCATTATATGGCCTGAAGCATTCTAGGAAAATGGTACAAGATGTTTGATTCCTTCACGGTGAGCAAAATTTTACAAGAAATGAGTATAACCATTGATATATTCATTATATTGGTGTTATATTTTATGATTGTTTCAATCATAAGCATGGTTGAGGCCAACAAGTTGGCTCAGTTGGTTAGGACGTTGTTATGAAGGTTCCGAGAGAAACAAAATAATTCTTGGGCATGGAAATACACAGAGACAGGAAGGATGGTAAGCTTGGTTATCACAACAAAAGTATGTGGTGAAGATACTCAGGAAATTTGGTATGAATAATCTGAAACTGGTAAAATCCATTTGGATTTCCATTGTAATTTATCTTCAAGTTTATGTCCTAACTGATGAAGAAGAAAAGAGTTACATGTCTCAAGTATTATATGATAGTAGGAAGTTTGATGATTGTGATGGGAAATGATCAACATTTCACATGCAGTTGGTGTTTTTAGTAGACACATGTCAAAACCAAGTGAAGAGCATGGAAATTGGTGCTTCAAACACAGAAGAACAAGTATCACCTACAGTGGTTAGAGTGATTTAGTATGTGGTTATGATTCATGAGAATTGGATAGGAGGAGACCTACCTCAAGTTATGTATTGCAAGAATGAAAGGATATATTGGGTAAGTTTGGATAGGTAAAGGATGTGGTGTTTTTTGGTAGTCAAAGTGTTGTGCATTTGACAAAATGTCTGGTGTATCAATATGGGACAAGTGCATTGACTTATTAGACAGGTTACTGATGGAGGTAGAATGGTCCATACTAGAGTGAATCATGTAGGCATGTTCATGTAAAAATATTGTTAAAGAAGTTGTGGAATTGTGATGGTGTTTTGATTCTCTTGGCTTGCGGAGAAGGCAATGAATTAATTAAGGGCATGATATATCAGGTAAAGGTTTGTCAAGGTGGAGATTGTTTGAAACATGCCAATGAATTTCCCATGATTTCACATGCACATGCATGAAGCTATGTTAGGAATGTGCATGTGTGTACTCTCTTGTGAACATATTATGTAACTGGTGGATCTAATTATAATCAATTAGTTTAACTATTTGAGAGATGGTATATATATGAGCCTACCCATAGAGGTGAGAGAGAAATGTATGTAAGGAGTGTGTGAGAGAAATACACAATACTGAGGTGTTGTGTGTATGAGAGGAGAGGATGGTTGTATGCTTGGGTTGGCTATTGTAATTCTCCATTGAATAATAAGAATATTAATTATCATTTCCCATGGTTTTTTCTCATATTAGGTTTCCATATAAATTAGTGTGTCGATTTTGTGGTTTGTTGTTCTCAGTTTAATCTTCCAGTTTTATGGTCTAGTTATTATTTTTTGTTTTGCTTCCGCTTCCTAACAATTTCCCAGAGGTTTCACTAAGTTTGAAGGGGTTCAGGTTGGTCCAAGAGTCACTTTTTGTTTGTATAATTCACCATCCCTCTCTAAGTCATGATATATCCATGGGGATATAGGACTAGGTTCGACGGTGGGTATTTTTTGATTCACAAAGCTTCTTGTCTCTTTCTAGTGCCCACACCCCACATGATCTTCTGCTGGAGAGATAGAGAGAGTTTCATTCTCAAATGTGTAGTTACGTGTCTCATATAAAGATTATATAATGTTTGATCACTACTTTAAGTATACATAATGGCATTTCACCTTTATTTTATTTTGATTTCACCATTTGAATGGCTCACTAACTTCCTTCGGTTGGAAAATGTGAATTCCTTAGGTACAAATGCCTCCGTTGGTGCCTTACCCTGGTCCACCCAGTCATCAGGTGGTTTCACTTGACCAGTTGATTATGAATATAGAACTGCACCTTTATATGTGCCTGGAATTGGAACCAAATATCATTCTTGAATGTACACCATAGCTGTGGATATCCAATGTCAAAATTAGATGGAAGAAAATACTCAGCTGCAGTTGTAGGGAGGTGCTTTCATTTTTGAGGTCCTCGAAGGGGAATGATGCATAAATGAAATGAACGGATGAATGAGTACTAAATTATTGTTTCCAACCTAAAAATTCCTTTTTGTCATTGGGCCAAATGGGATTGTGCGATCGTACTAAGGAACTGAGATAAAGAACCCTTGTTATGGATAATTGTGATTTGGAAATAGAGACTGTACCTACTCATTATTTGTGAATACTTCTACAAATATTCACCAGTAAACATATAGGTTAGCCACATTGATGCCTAGGTCCACTGGGAAATACTATCCCCGAATCTGATGTGATCCAAGGCCATCGCCCACTATCACTCATCATGGAACCGACTAATCACTCAACCACACCAGTTGATTCTTGTTATGTCCCTTGCAACCAGGCGATTTTCGACCTCTTCCCCAAGGTCGAGGTTAAGGATGAACGACCTATCTAAATTAATCTATATTTTATGGCCAACCATATTTCAATCCTATTTGTTTTTGTATTTTCAATTGGTGCACACTTTATTTACACTTTCATTAAGTATGAAGGCATATGTTAAGGTCCGCCAGTGTCCAACGATCTACCTAAATTATTTTATATCCAACCAACTTCTTACCTAAAGCGCTAACACCAGACTGATGAGGAAGCAAAAATGTCTATTTTAGTGGAGTCATGCATGAAGCTATCCCATTCCATATTGAGTTAGGGTCCACTTGAATCCATCCACTCAAGTTCATGGATAGATAGATGAAACAAAGAAGCGACAGCCTAACCAACCTGGAGGATAGTCTGGGAGGATCATTACATAGGTTTCCCCTTCTTTTTCATGTTTTCACTTTCTACACTTGTTAGTGATACCCATCCATATCTATGCCCTATTCTCAATTCCCAATAAGGAATACTAGGGTCGATCTATACATAAAAAAATGATTTCAATATAAATTTGGTTTGATTGAAACAAGGTTAATTCCTTAAAATAAAATCTATTCTATTATGATAGTCGAATTCTTTAATTCCTCCTTAGTATTAATGTAATTCATCTCATTTTCAAAGTCAAACGGAGATAGAAGAAATGGAAAGGGAAGGATGCTCTTCCCTGGATTTTCCTCTCTTTTCAAGTAGAAGGCACAAGAGCCCCCCTCCGCCTTGAATCTTGAAAGATTTGTTCCAAGGGCTTAGGTAAAACTTTTGAGTCTGTTTTATTTAGAAGGGTTTCTAAGGGCTCATGTATTTCTATGAAGCCATTCGCTGATTGTGGTGTGCATGCTCCTGTAAGCCATAACCTCCAACCTTAGTGGATGGAGGATGAGAAAAAATAGGGGTATAGATGGTCATGCCCATCCTATTCCCCACGCAAATGATAGATGGATAGTAAGTCCGATGCAAATGGAGGATGGAGAGTAAGGCCTTATAAAAATAATACATGGAGGTTTCTACAATGTTGGAGCTTTGACATAAGACTAAAGTCAAAAAATACTCTATAAGACATGGAAGCTGTTACAGTTTCTATTACGAAACTTGGATTGAGTTCTGACATAATCACCTTTTTCAAAATAATACTATGTTAGGACAAGTATCATGGAGGTTTTCCAAAAATATTAAAACCTTATATTCAACATTTTTCCAATTTCAGCAATGATTAGTTAGTGAATACTTACTAAATTTAGTCATCAATAAATGAGTTGTTATATGAATAGTTATTAAAATCAAAGGATAGATGTATTCTGTAAAAAAAATTATACCAGCCTGATAGATTGACTAGATCTTGAACATTGAATCCCTTGCATTGAAATAGAGTTTTCAGTTGTTTCTGAGAAATTGGCAAATGGAGAAGGAATTAACCTAATTCTCTAATTCCTCATTCACTAGGTATTAATGTAATTCATCTCACCATATCAACTACATCTTGGGTAGAGAGGGATAGAATGTATGCACAAGAAACAACAACTCTAGGGAAAACCTCCTCCACAAGAAACAAATCCAAGGAAAACATCCTCCAGCTCAGAACCCTATATGAAAATTGTAATTTTAAGCTTAGAGAAGGAATGGGAATTATAAGTTTTACTTGGACTTGTAACTTTATTATTTTATCATAAAAGAAAATGTGTTATGTCCATGTGTAATAACATTATGTGGCTTGAATAAAAATGTGTTCAATATGATATTCAAAATAAATTAAATAACATAAGCATGTTATACTGGAAAACCTGAGCGTCAAACTAGGGTTTGATGCCTTACGCCTGCACAAGCCTCGACATCCTCAGATTCACCTTGCTCACAATTGTCGTAATTTCACCTGTTGTTACCGATGACACAACAACATGAACTCGGAAGGAGGGGTAAAAAATCCCTCTTATCAGAATGTTACATCAAACGAAATGAATGGTGCCTGGGCTAGGAGAGCACCCTTTGAACCTCCTCTGCACCTCTATGAATAGTTCTTACAATATGAGCAAGTACAAGAAAATGAAATAGGCATGGACGTGAAGTCGTCAAATCCAAAATATTCTTGAATCTGGGTGCCAGGGAAATGCATCCCCCAGGGACAAGTAGCACCAAAATATGTGAACAAATCCACTAGGGTCGGAGAGGACACCCAATTTATGAAGGACC
This sequence comes from Picea engelmannii, assembly GCA_009831015.1. NCBI lineage: Eukaryota > Viridiplantae > Streptophyta > Pinopsida > Pinales > Pinaceae > Picea > Picea engelmannii. Next base: position 64,738 of record ML778413.1, read on the forward strand.
ATGCTATGATCAGAAAATATTTAGGGATTTCGACCTAAGAAAAAAACATGGTGGAACCAAAAAGAGAGCTATGAGCTCCAACTAAGCTCGAAGGTATTATTCATAATCATGTTTTATAACCTGGAGGAGAAAGACCAAATATTTGATAATGACCCCTACTTCTACAACTCTGGGGATCTGTACCTATGATTTTGGACATATTTCTTCTGCCTAGAAAAGGAGCACTTTGCCTTTGCTCCATTCTAGATCTTCCTCTACTCATTACCCCAGGAGATCTGGCTGGAATAAATCTTAACAGGCGTTGGAAACACACTAGGAAGCCATCTCAAATCATCAGAAGCTACCAAGAAATGAGGTAAACAACATACACCCATATTTGTGTCTACATGAACATATCCAAATCCTTACCTAGCTCGGTTACTTTGGAATATCAAGATGAAGAATTGATATAAACCATCAACTATGAACACATCCCATTTAGATGAAGAAAATGCCATGAACATGGGAACCTCTTCAGGGACTACCCTCTCAATGCTCCAACAAAACTAGTTGTTGAAGAGAAACATAAGGATGTCTTTACCCAAGTTACGAACTGAAAGAAACAAGATAAAAAAAAACCCAACCATAGAAGTGGATGTAGAATCTTCAACACCAATGTCTTTGACGCCCTCAACAATATTCTAGAAGAAGAAGAGGTTGATAACCCCCATAAGTCAATGGACCAACACATATACAAAGGAAAAGAGAAACAAAACCCAAATCCATATGTAAAGAAAACAAAAAATGGACCCCCAACCCTAGGAAAAAAGTGCCACAAATGAAAAATATGAAGAGGACACCCTGATGCAAATGGATGAGAAAGAACTAGAAGACATATATCTAGACAAGATAGAGGAATCCCTCAACAAACAGGATCTAAAAACCATACAAGTAGAGAAAATGAGGAAGGTCGAAAAGGTTTTCCTAGACCCCACTGCTGGTTCTACCTCTTAGCTAGGAATCATCCTCGTCCCATATCAAGACCCAAAAAGAAATCCCAAAGAAGGAAGAAGACGAGGACACAAATCAGTACAACAATTGATAAAGGAAGCAGGCAAATATTTGATCGACTCAGGTCAGATACATTGTCTACCCGAGAACTTTTTCAAACAATCCTCCAACTCTCAATGATGAAGATAATCACCTGGAATATTAGGGGCCTAAATGGGAAATCCAAATAGAAGATTCTTCGTAGCTGCATAAAATAAATATAAAGCAGATGTAATATTTAAGTCAATTAGATAGATAGTTGTAGGAGGGAAAACTCTAAAAATTTCCCTCGTCTGTATTTCATTTTACCATTATTCTCATTGTAAGAGCAAGATTTGTAGAGAAAAAGAATGGGAGAGCAGAGAGGAACATAGATTGTAAAAATTTGTATGAGCAGATAGTTGTTGCTATAGGACCCATGTACAAATGAACTTGGATTAATATAAGAAATCTTTAATCCAACTTCATGGTGTTTATGAATTTTTTTTACATCTATTGAATGGTATGTTTACAGTTAATTTCAGTCTTTGTTATGAATTTGTTTCAATACTGTGTATGTGCATGATTTCATGTTGAATGTATGAATTCTGTGAGGGGGAGAGTATGAGTTCCAATTGTTTCCCTTCCTGAGAATTCCTGCAAGGAGTGCAGTGAAAGTCCACAAGGATTGCGTTGACAAGTTCTGATTTTTACCTTAGAAAAGCTCAGAAGAGATACCATTGTTCTCATACTAGAAAAAGTGCAAGTATAACATAGAGCCATGCAAGGCGTGCGCAGGCAGTTGAAGTCTTAGACTTTTCCAACCAAGAGAGAGGTTGAAGGATTTATGTCGCAAGGAGTGCACAGAATTGGAGAGTTCAGATAATCAGAGATTATCATGAAGCTGCAAGGAGTGCACAGAATTGGAGAGTTCAGATAATCAGAGATTATCATGAAGCTGCAAGGAGTGCACAGAATTGGAGAGTTCAGATAATTAGAGATTATCATGAAGCTGCAAGGAGTGTGGGCAGAATCCCTTGGAATCCTTGAGTTTGCAGCAAGAACCAAGATCAGGAGGGATAGAGACTTCGAAGTGCTCGAAAGGGAAGATGAGGGTTTAATTTACCTCACAGAAACCAATCTCAGAAGGAAGACACTAGTTATTTGGCCAAGAGCATTGAGAACTTGAACGGATGGTTGAAATTCTTAGAGGGAGAACTATCGATTCATCATGGACCATTATATCTAGTGGATCAGTGGAGAAGTTAAGGCTGAGTGTATTTCAACACTCACAAACACAGGAGGAATAATCATCATTAGATTTGGATCAACGGTAGCCGTTGATATTGTGGTTTCAGATTTCGGCATTTTGAGAGTTGGAGCATGGAGAAGGTCATGACTTGGAGATCTTGAGTTGTGAAATCTTGATACGTGAAATTCTGACACAATATGGACCATCATATCATGGGAAGCTCAGGGTCATCAATATGAGTAGAAGAAGTTGCGAGTTCGGACTTGGGGAGAAAGGACACGAGTCGCATTGCATACTCACGAGTCACGAAATATCGACGCGCTTGGAGGTGGACCCCAGGACATGACTGAGGCCACATGGTTGAGGCATAAGGGAGGATTTGAAGATCCATTAGACTATTTTTGGGTTTTGGGAGTCAAAGGAGTCAGAGGGACTCACAACAGAAATCGCAAAGTCACGAAATCCAAAAACACCCTTTCGGGTAAAGGTTGTGGTCACGCTGGTTGGTCACATGGAGTGAAGGTTCATGCCTAGTGCTTCTTTGCATAGGCGTAACTTGTAAGAAGTACCTATGGTTATACATGCAAAGTTTCCAGTGGAAACTAAACCATTCCCTCTCAAGGAAGTAGAAATATCCAAAGACCGGGAGGTCACATAGAACCTGTTAAGGTAGGGGTGCTACGCCAGGTGGTATCAAAGCTTACAATCATTGTTTTCTATAAGCAAGGGGGACATAAATCAAGTTTTTATTTGAATTCTACGTGGAATAGATTTAAACAATGTCACCAAGAATACGTCAGGAGAGACCCATACCCGATCCAGCCGTGGAAAGGGAAATGAGAGCACTTTTTGCTCGATTGGATGCTATGGAGACAACACAGAGATGAACAACTGATACTGGAGATATCAATGGGGATGAAATAGAAAATGAAGCTTGAGCCAAAGAATAAGTTGTAGCTGAAGATACTACAGAAGAACGTCTATTCAAAGTTGTTGCAAGAATAGGGGCCAGAGCAAAAATTGACATCTCGATGTATGAAGGCAACTTAGACGTTGAGGAGCTACTAGATTGGTTTATAGCTCTGGATAAATACTTAGACTATGAGGATATAGAAGAAGATAATAAATTAGAACATATTGTGACTAGAATGAAAGGGCATGCAACACTGTGGTGGGATGAACTACAGGCTGACAGGTGTTGCAAAGGCAAACAAAGAATGAAAAACTGGGATAGGATGGTAGAAAAAATGAAAGAAAATTTTATACCCAGAGATTACGAAATTAATCTATTTCAAAGAATGTAGAATTTGAGACAGAAGGGGATGAAAGTGAAGGAATACACTGAAGAATTTTACAGACTCAACATCAGAGCAAGTCGTCATGAGAGCAATGATGAAAAAGTGATCAGATACATGAATGGATTGAGATATGAAATCCAAGATGAGATGAGCATGGTGACAATCAGGAATGTAGAAGATGCTTATCAAATTGCTTCAAAGACATAAGTAAAATTGGCCTGAAAGCAAAGTCAATGGGGCATAGGTATAAGTCATAGAACAAACAAAGCAATTTCCCAGGACAGAGTGCAGAATCCCAAGGATGAAGAAAAGAAACCTCATAACTACCCAAAAAGGCGATGAGTCTCACAAGGAGTACAATATGTCGATAGGAACACTTTTCCTCGAGCAAGGGGAAGAGCAAGAGGTAGAGGTGGTGAAATAAAGTGTTTTGTCTGTGGAAAGATAGGACACGAGTATTTTGAATGTCTCGATAGAAAAAGAGATGGGGGAGGTGAATCTCACATTTCAGAAGCACAAAGGTGAAATGTTGAGGCATAAGATGCAGAAGGAGGAATATCCTTAATGATGAGGAAAATTCTCTTGAATCCAGAGAAGGAGATAAAGAATCCAGTCCAAAGGAACAATTTGTTCAGAAATTCTTGCAAGAGAAAGGATAGGGTATGCAAGGTGATAGTAGACAGTGGAAGCACAAATAATCTAGTATCCACAGAAATGGTGGAGAAGATGGAATTGGAAATAGTTTCACATCCGAGCCCATATAAGGTTTTGTGGTTGAAAAAAGGACATCAAGTAACAGTCACTAAATAGTGTTTAGTTGAATTTAAGATAGGGGGATATAGAGATGAGATCTTATGTGATGTTATTCCCATGGATGTTTGCCATCTTTTGTTGGGGAGACCATGGCAATATGACATGAATGTTGTTCATGACGGAACAAATAACACATACACCTTGGAGAAGAATGGTAGGATGGATATGGTGCTTCCAATTGAAGACAAGAAGGTGAAAGAAGAAGAAAGAAATACTATACTTCTCATGATTGGGAAGGAACTTCTTGATGAAGTCAAGAAATATGAAGAAATACATTTTGATGTGGTAAGGAAACCTAGAGTCATCTTGACTGTACCTCGATACATGATCTACCTGAGGAAGTTCGGGAAATGCTGGAAAATTTCGTTGATATAGTGGTGGACGATTTACCTTGTTCATTGTCACCCATCATAAGTATAATCCATCACATTGATCTTATACAAGGAGTGAGTTTTCCAAACAAAGTAGTGTACAAATTGACGCCGCAGGAGAATGGAGAGGTTAAAAAGCAAGTCCAAGATTTGATGGACAAAGGGTTGATCAGAGAAAGATTGAGTCCATGCATTGTACCAAAAATGTTAAGTACAAAGAAGGATGGGGGATGGAGAATGTGTATAGACTCGAGGGATATAAACAAAATCACCATTAGGTATATATTTCCTTTACCGAGGATGGATGAATAGATGGATTTCTTGAGTGGAGCGAAGTTTTTTTCAAAATTTTATTTGAAAAGCAGATATCATTATATTAGAATGAGGTAAGGTGATGAATGGAAGACAACATTCAAGACAAATGAAGGGCTGTATGAATGGCTTGTCATGCCATTTGGCTTGATGAATGCACCAAGTAATTTCATGAGATTGATGAACAAAGTCTTGAAGGATTTCATTGGAAGATTTGTAATTGTGTATCTTGACGATATATTGATCTTCATTAAGACTGAGGAAGAACATTTGAGACACCTAACTCTAGTGATGAGGAGGTTGCAGGAAGAGAAGTTGTTGATAAATCTGAAGAAAGAGCTCATTTATTTAGGTTTTGTGATCTCTTCGAATGAGTTGAAGATGGATCCTAAGAAGGTAAAAGAAATCAAAGAATGATCGTGGCTAAGGAATATCTTTGAAGTCAGAAGATTCCATGGACTAGCCAGTTTTTACAAGAAGTTCATCAGAAATTTCAGTGGAATTTGTGCATCAATGATAGACACAGTCAAGAAAAGACATCAAATTTTTCATTGGACAGAGGAAGTAGAGAAAAGTTTCAAGTTGTTAAAGGAGAAGATAACTGGACAACCACTTCTTGTTTTGCCATATTTTAGTAATACATTTCAAGTGAGATGTGACACTACTGGATTTGTGATTGGAGCAGTCTTAAGTCAAGACAATAGACTAATTTCATACTTCAGTGAGAAGCTAAATGATGCCAAGATGAATTATTCCATGTATGACAAAGATTTTTATGTAGTCATACAAGAATTGAAGAAATAGAGGCACTACTTGGTTCCGAAAGAGTTCATTTTCTACAACAAAAACCATGCTTTACAATTCATAACCAGATAGGAGAAACTGAACCAAAAGAATGAAAAATGCGTTGAATATATGCAAAACTTTATTTTTGTTATAAAGCACATTTATGGAACTGTTAATAAGGTTGTTGATGCATTGAGAAGGAAATGTTTGATTCTGCAGGAGTTTCGTGTGAAGACCTTAGGTTTTGATAGCCTTAAGGATATGTACAGAGATGATTCAGATTTCAAGGATGCTTATGAAGAATGTGAGAATCCTATTCTGAGAGATAGAAGCCAATGGGTTGAATACTTGATCCAGGATGGATTGGTATTCAAAGGAAATCAATTGTGTATCCCGAAGAGCTCTATGAGAGAAAATATTCTAAAGGAAAAACATAGTGGAGGATTGGTTGGACACTTCACAACTAAACAATTTGTATTATTGGCCAGGGATGAGGATGGATGTCAAGAAGTTTGTGAATAGATGTCTAATTTTCCATGACGCAAAGGGGAAAAGAGAGTATACATGATTGTATCAACCATTTCTAGTACCAGAGAGGTCATGGGATGCGGTAAGAATGGATTTTGTGTTAAGACTACTAAGGACATAGAAGGGTCATGATTCCATGTCAGAAAACTAGTGATGCAACACACATTGCAAACCTGTTTTTCAAAGAAGTTGTTCAACTTCATGGTTTACCCAAGAGTATTGTTTCGGACAAAGACACCAAATTTGTTGGTCATTTATAGAGGACACTATGGAAAAAGATGGGGACAAGTTTATCTTTTAGCTCATCATATCACCCTCATATGGATGGAGAGACTAAGGTAGTAAATCAAAGTTTGGGAGACTTATCGAAGATTTTAGTAGCTGAACATCACAGTCAGTGGGATCAGATTCTGCTGCAAGAGGTATTTGTGTATAACGACTCATCTAAATGGAGCACATGACAGAGCCCATTCCAGATAATGTGTGGAATGCAGCCAAGAGGCAAGTTTGAGTTGAGATACATAGAGAAGAATGAGTTTAGAAGTGTTGGAGCAGAAGATTTTGCAGCAGAGATGCAAGAGCTCTAGAGTAAGATTAAAGAGTGGTTGCAGAGTTCCAACCAGGAATATAAGCATAGAGAAGATCAACACAGGATAGATATTAAATTCAAAATGGGAGATTTGGTCTTAGCGCATCTAAAAAAGGAAATATTCCAAAGGGGAACATATAAAACGATGAAGATGAAAATGATAGGGCCATTTAATATTCTAAGAAAATTTGAGGCAAATTCTTATGAGATAGAATTTCCAGATGATGTGGGAATATCACCCATATTCAACGTAGAAAATCTGTATCCTTACAGAGAAGATGAAGCGAGAGGAGAAGAGACTCAGAAAGAAGTTCAGTGGGTCAAACAGTTGCATGCAGATGAAATGTCACAAATGGAAAACATTATTGATCAGAGAGTTCGCAAGAAGACCCAGAGAAAGACGTATTATTAATACTTGGTAAAGTGGAAGGGTCACCCAATTGAAGATGCCAGTTGGGAAAGCGAAGAAGAGATCCATAAACATCGACAAACGGTGCAGGATCTCATGGACAGGAGTCCATGAAATTTTTATCGAGAGGAGTACGATGCAAGAGCATCGTAAGCAAGCCAACAAAGGGGAAGGATAATTGGATATGCACCAATGTGCATTTTGAGGATGTTTTGAATTTGGAATGATGAAGCATTAACGTAATATATGGAAAATATATTTTTTCATTTATGGTTTGGAGATTGTAACACAGATCTTGAGAGGTTGCTCTCATCTGTTTTTTTTATTCATTTAATGTAACAAATGTAAAGTAGATGTAGGATTTAATTCTATTATATAGATAGAGTTTGTAGGAGGGAAAACTATAGAAATATCCCTCGCATGGATTGTATTGTACCATTATTCTCATTGTAAGAGAAAGAGATGTAGAGCAAGAGAATAGGAGAGTAAAGAACATAGATTGTAAAAATTTGTATGAGGAGATAGTTGTTTCTATAGGACCCATGTACAAATGCACTTGGATTAATATAAGAAAACTTTGATCCAACTTCATGGTGTTTATGAATTCTATTTACATCTATTGAATGGTATGTTTACAGTTAATTTCAGTCTCTTTCGTGCATTTGTTTTAATGTTGTGTATGTGAATGATTTCATGTTGAATGTATGAAGTCTGTGAGGGGGAGAGTATGAGTTCCAATTGTTTAGCTTCCTAATAATTCCTTCAAGGAGTGCAGTGAAAGTCCGCAAGGAATGTGTTGACAAGTTCTGAGTTTTACCTCAAAAAAGCTCAAGAGAGATACCATTGTTCTCATACTAGCAAAAGTGAAAGTATATCACAGAGTCGTGCAAGGTGTGCATAGGAAGTTGAAGTCTTAGACTTTTCCAACCAACTGAGTGGTTGAAGGATTTCTGTCGCAAGGAGTGCATAGAATTGGAGAGTTCAGATAATCAGAGATTATCGTGAAGCTATAAGGAGTGTGGGCAGAATCCCTTGGAATCCTTGAGTTTGAAGCAAGAACCAAGCTTAGGTGGGGTAGAGACTTCAAAGCACTCGAAGGGAATATGAGGGTTGAATTTACCTCACAGAAACCAAGCTCAAAAGGAATATGCTAGTTATTTGGCTAGGAGTATCAAAAACTTGAATGGATGGTTGAAATTATTAGAGGGAGAACTATAGATTCACCATGGGCCATTAGATCTAGTGGATTAGCAAAGAAGTTAAGCATGTGTGTCCTTTAGCACTCGCAAGCTCAAGAGGAATAATCTCCATTAGATTTGGATCAATGGGAGTTGTTGAGCTTGTGGTTTCAGATTTCAACTTTTCAGGATTCATAGCGTGGAGAAGGTCATGACATGGAGATCTTGAGTTGTGAAATCTTGATATGCAAAATTCCGACACAATCTAGACCATCAGATCATGGGAATCTCAGGTCCATCAATCTGAAGATAAGAAGTCGTGATTTTAGACTTTGGGAGAAAGGACAAGAGTCGCATCCTGAACTCACGAGTCGTGAAATCCTGACACACTCAATGGTGGACCCTAGGACGTGACTGAGGCCAGATGATTGAGGCATAAGGGAGGAGTTAAAGATCTGTTAGCCCATTTTGGTGTTTCAGGAGTCAAAGTAGGCAGAGGGACTCACAACAGAAATCACAAACTTGTGAAATATGAAAACACCCTTTCCGGTAAAGGTTGTGGTCATGCTGGCTGGTCACGTGGAGTGAAGGTTCATGCCCAGTGCTTGTTCACATAGACGTAACTTGTAAAAAGGACCTGTAGTTATACATGTGAAGGTTCTTGTGGGAACTAAAGAGCCATTCTGGCTCAAGGAAGTAGAAAGATCCAAAGACCAAGAGGTCACGCAAAAGTTGTTGAGGTAGGTGTTACACGTCAAAATTGCTCAGCTAGATAAGTGTCGCATTGTCCCTCTCAATTGTCGCAAGTGTCCAACAACTTTCGCAAGTGTCGCAAAGGATGTTCAGACATACTGTCATGATAACGACACTAAGGAGACACTTATAACATCTCACAGGATTGATTTGAAGGAGGAGAACTGATCTACTGAAGTCAAACAACCTTTTGCCATCTGAAAGCACCCAAAAAACTGAGTTTTGGAGAGGAGCGCTCCCCCCTACACTATCTCGGAGCGTCGGTGCTCCCCAATACACTGTCAGGGAGCATTATAATGCTCCCCTAGCCCTTTTGAGGGAGCGCTATAGATTTTGAGAGCGCTGGCGCCCCCTAAAGCTTACTAGGGAGCGCTACAACGCTCTGATGCCGCTTTTGAGGGAGCGCTACCTATTCTGGGCGGTTGTTAAGCTGTTGAGATGAATGGGGGAAGCATATTTTCATTCTTGGAAGGCATTTGGATTCGAATCCCTAGTCCAGCCATGATCCTAGGGCAGATCCTCAACTGAAGGAGGAAAATCCTCACCTTCCCCAAGATTGTTGAGCCTCTCCAAGGATATATAAGCAAGCTTTCTAATGGTGAAAAGGGGACTGCAAATT
>ML778413.1:83490-134740 GCA_009831015.1 Picea engelmannii
GAAAATAGCCCGCAAGCTAGATCGATTCTTAATTTATGAAACCCTAATGTTTGAAGGACCGATAGTTGAAGCAACTATCCTACCCAAATCTAGGTTAGACCATTGGCAGTTCAACTTTGGCTTGATACGATTTCCACCCATAAATTCAAACCATTCTGGTTTGAAATTTTTTGGCTAAATAATACAGAGTTCCATGAATTATCTTGATTCTGGTGGGAAAAAGAAGAGATTCAACAAGGAACCAAGATGTACAGATTCCAACAATGGATAAAAAACTTCAAACAATATCTCAGTCAATGGAACAAGGATGTCTTTGGAAACATCTTCTAGGAGCAGAAAGCTCTAGAGGAGAGACTAGATGAAATACAACAAGAGATAATTCTAACAGGTTACATGGAGGACCAACAACGGGAGGAGAAGAGCCTAAAAAATAAACTTGAAGACCGATACAAGTAGGAGGAAACCCTTTGGAAATAGAAGTATCAAATCTAATGGCTCAAGGCGAGAGAAAAGAATAACAAATTATTCCATCACTCCATGATCCACAGGTGCTTCATCAACCATATCACAAAACTTGAGGATGCACAAGGTAAAAATATTCTCAATCATGATGAAATATACTCGGAGTTGGTTAATTATTACAAGAATATTCTTTCAGAGACTGACATCGACAAAACCCTGACTATAAATCACATCACTCAACATATTCCTACATTGATAACCCCAGAACATAACCAAGCCCTCATGAGACCTATAACAAAGGAAGAAATGGATCATGCAATTACATAGATGGCTCTAGGAAAATTGCTCGGACCTGATGGTTTCACCACATACTTCTTCCATTATTGCTTGCCTATGATCCATGAAGAGGTTTGGAAACTAATTGAGGAATCCTACGTTTTTGGAAAAGTATTCCCTGCTCTAAATGACACTTTTCTCACCTTGATCCCCAAGAAGGAAAGAATCACCAATCTGAATAAGTTCAGGCTAATCACACTTTGTAACATAATCTACAAAATCATCTCCAGGCTCATTGCAATGCGAATCAAGACGATCCTCCCTTTCATCATCTCTGAAGAACAATCAAGATATGTGGAGGGAAGGAAGATAAGGGTCATTGTCATCTTGGTTCGCAAAGTCATCCATTCACTCAAGACCACCTGCAACCAATGTATGTTAATCAAACTTGACCTCTCAAAATCGTTTGATCACTTAAGATGGCATTACATAAAATCCCTCCTCATAGCCTTTGGTTTTGATAGTGACTGGATTGCTTGGGTAATGCATCTTATCTCCTCTATTGTTTTCTCCATCCTTGTTAATGGATTCCCCTCTCAACCGTTCTCACCCACCCAAGGAATTATGCAAGGATATCCCCTCTCTCCTTTTATTTTTGTCATCATGGAAGAAGGTCTAGGCCGTTATATCAAAGCCTCTATTCTGGATGTCTCCCTCCAAGGCCTCCATCTACACAAGATACAACTGACTGCCTCCCACAACAAATTTGTGTACGATACCATGCTTTTGAACTCTCCCATGGCTTAGGAAGCCAACAAGATCAACAATATTCTCAATGGTTTCAGTGAATTTTCTGACACCTCCTTCAATCTATACAAATTTCAACTTTTGTTCTTTAACACCCCCCCCAACAACTCAACCTCATATCTCTCGTCTATTGGAAATACCAATTTTCTCCCTTCCTTCCCATTATCTAGGTCTCCACCTTTCTGATTCTACAGCCCAAAATATCTCCTAGGACTCGCTTCTCCTCTCCATCTCCAATCACCCCAGCAACTAGACCTTCAGATCCCTCAACCTCCCAGCTAGACTTCTCATCCAAAAGTCAGTGCTTCAAGCAATCCCTACCTATATCTTCTCATCCCTGGAAGATCCACAAAATTTTATCAAAAGTGTAAGAAACCTACAACAAAAGTTCCTCTAGCATGGATATGACCCCAATAAAAAATGGGCCCTTTTCATCTAGGATAAAGTTTGTAAACTGAAATCTCGTGGGGGACTAGGTCTTCATGACCTAGGTATGCTAAATAACATCATTGGGGAAAATATTTGGTGGCGCTGGCTCAAAATTGCAAGAGAACTATGGGCCAAACTTTGGAAACAAAAATATACTCTAAACACCCCTCAAGCTCAACTCATTCAGTTGATAAGTCAGATCCAAGGCTCTCACATATGGAACACAACTTGGAAAAATCAACCGATATACAAGCTCATGCCTTCTAGGAAATTAGGAATGGTCAGAGTGCCCTATTTTGTATGAAGTCTTGGCAACAACTCCCCTCACTACATTCAAAGGAATATCTCTTCCCCTACCAAGTACAAGAAGATTGGAAGAAATAAAAAGTAGCTCACCTATGGCTGGGCATCTCTCTTGCCCTTCCGTGGTGTAGTTGGAAAGCCTCCCCACAAGAACTATAGGTGACAATATACTGTGACCAACAACCTTGGGAAGAAATGATAAACTAGAGGAAGATCCGTATAAGTGAGGATCTAAATATTCTCATATGGGGGAGAAATCCCAATGGAACATTCATACTCAAAGAGGCATATCATATATAGGAAAAATTCCAGAATCAACCGAAAGAAATACTCTAGAACATAATATGGAAATCCAAGCTCTGGCCATAGGTCTCCATGTTTCTCTAGCTTCTCGTTCAAAATAAAATATTAACGTGGGATAATCTAAGGCGAAGAGGGTTCATAGGACCCTCAATTTGCCATCTTTTTCATCAGTAGGAAGAGACAATGGAGCAGAATATCAATCAATGTCCTTTTAGTGGACTAATATGGGATCAAGCATATCAACATATCAGGATAACCAGAAGAGAAATAAACAACATCAGAAATACCATCATAAATTAGGGAAATAGTTCCTTCCAAAATCCTATACTGAACAAAATCTGGAAAATCCTTCCAGGGTCTATTGTTTGGCTACTTTGGCAAGAAAGGAATAGATTCTTTTTTTATTCCTAGGATTCCCTCCCATTCTCCTCTGTTCCACTATCCACAAACATGTTCAGGACACAGTTCATGCCCAATCCTAGACCCATGATGAGCTTCCCTCAGAACCCTTAGAGATCTCAATTCTTGCAACCTGGCAGTTTGACCTTCACCTTATTCCTTTTGTAACTCAATCCTGCAAAGCTTCATCCTAGTCCAGTTCCCATTCTTGGTCTCCCCCACCCCTAGGATTCTACAAAGTCAACCTTAATGGGGCCTCCAAGGTAAATCCCGGTTTTGCAGGATATGGAACAGTCATCAAGGACAATATAGGACATCTTCAGTACCGCTTGGCGGGGCATCTGGGATATGACATGAACAATTCAGCTTAATTGTGGGGCCTTTTTAGAGGAATCCAAATGGAAGTGAATGTAGGATTCACTCGTATTATAATTGAAGGGGATTCTAAAGTGATCATTAATCTTATTGCCAAAATTATCAATGGCAATGATCCTGAAAAGATTACTCCCAGTTGGTGTCTTTTGGGCACCTTAAACAACCTAAAATCCCTTCTTCAACCTTCTCTCATGCTTATCACTTCTCACATCCGTCGAGAAGCCAACTAGGTAGTAGACAGGTTAGGAAATGAAGGCATCATCTCTCCTCTATGTGACATCTTCATCAACATGGGGAAATTTCAGGACACACAACTATTGTCTCATTGCAAGGAGTTGGATCTTGAAGACATTCTATCCCCGAATGGGACATCTAGTGAAAGAGAGAAAGGTGGTGCACTGGCAGCTAGGGGAGTTATTACCCCCAACCACCACCCTCATCCCCAAACCATTTAAATGAAGGACCTTAACATTGCACTTATGTTAGTGCACTGCTCTACCTCTAGGAACTTAATGGCTATGCATGCAAACCATCTGTAGAGTACTGGAGAGGGTACTAGTCCTTGGGCTAATGTCACTTCGGCTTTCATGGCATCCCCCATCAACATTCAACCAAACATTATGAAGGTAATAGTTTGTGGGCATTCTGTCGTTTACCAAGTTTAGTTGGCTCTCTAGTTCTCTCTGTATCCTTTGTATTCCTATGATAGACCCTCTTTCATCTCTTCCTTACTTCTCTTGGTCAACTCTCTCAGCCTGCTTTTCACCAATGCTACTCCCCTAGCCAGGTCTTCGCCTCTATTGCCCCATATTCGTTGTTATCCTTTAATCCTTCCCAGAGAGCATGGAAAACCCAAAAATGGGCGACTGTATTACAATTTCGTCACAAGGCACAACCACCCTGATCCTTTGCAGCCCCTCCCTCTGACCAACTCCCTTGAAAGAGGCTAGAATTGGACTGAGGATCCCCCTCCCTCCCCTCATGCCTAGAACTTACTTTTACACCTTTTTGAAAATATGCATGACACGAGAAGTTGCCCACTAGAAGAAGAAATTCCACCTCTTATGCAAAATCCCCTAGAAGCCCCACACAAGCCTAGCTTCATCACTAGACCCCAAGGCTGACCTATGAAGAAGGGAAGCTGCTTGGTGGAGGAAGAAATACCCCCTAGCTGGCTGGGAGAATGGATTGCCAAGAACTCTATCCCTGGGTTAGACAAGGAAGACATTCCACTGGCCTATCTCGATATGGATACAACTCCCCTGACAGAAGCAGATGAGAAAATTGAGCATCCTATGCCTAATCCCCATCGCTTTTCGGATGACCACCTGCAACTAATATTTGATATGTGGCGAAGTATGGAGGATCAAACTTAGAATCAATGCACTCTCAACCAATACATGGACCTCCTGTTTGATGCCTTGTCAGATGTTTCGGAGAAAACTCACTACCCAACCTGTGGACAAAAGTTCATCTTTACCTACGATACTGATCGACGCCCGAGTTTGCCAAATTTATAGCTTCTCTCTCAGCTTACATTTAAGGATTCAACTTTTTTCAGTTTTGTTAATTTTTATGATCTATAGCTACATCCATGGTGGCCATGTTCTCTGGTGCATGGCAACAGACACGTATTTTGTAAGTAATATGACAACTGGCAAGTTGAAATCTAGAAAAAATCGTTGTGATTTTCAAATGTTTCTGCAAGCCACCTGTTCTGGTTTCAATGATGTGGCGGAGCAAGTGGCAAGCAAAGATCAATGTACTTTTTTGAATTTTTTCAGGTAATATATAGTCTCTCTTTTATTTACAAAAAAAAAAATAATGCTAAATATGAAATATTTTATTTTTTAATCATTTGCTACTTTCAACCAACTTTGCTAATTTTAATCCCAAGTTGATTTTACAAATTATTAGGCTAACGGTCAATAACTAAACTGTGTTTATAAAAATGGTAGACTTTAATGCTTCATGAATGCTTGATGCTTTGTGAATGCGCAATACAAATTATATTGAAAGATTATTTATATATAATCTACGACAAACTGCTATGTTTCTAAAAGTTATGGACTAATGTGTTGTGAATGCTTGATACACATTATAGTGAAATATTACTTTTATATAAGCTATACCAAACTGCTTTCTTTAAATTATTTAGTCATTTTCTTTCAATGTAAATATAAATTTAAAAGAACTTCCTTCATAAATGCAAATATAAATTTTAAAAACAACCCTCATGAAAAGTTAGAAAACCTGGAAATAAAAGGTCGGATTATAAAATGTTTTTTAATTTGTGAGTAATGCATTTTAGTTTTTTAATTATATTTGATAGTGTAGTCAATGACATTTATTTGAAAAGCAATGGCTAATAATGGAAGGAAATACTTTCAGAGTAATCAAATTTGCAATAGTTTTATTTATTTTTTGTTTGTTAATTGGTCTGAATTTTTTTGGCATCGAGATTAACCTTTGGCTTGAGAAATCGCGACTTAGGGGCATCTAAGCCGTCAAAATCACTCGGAGATCGCACCCGACCTGAGCCACAGCAATCCTTAGCATGGTTGGATTTTGTGTCTCCATAGATTTTGAAACGTTGACTTTTCAACACGGAGTGGCTTAACAACACACTCCGTCACCAACTGTCCTACACCTCATAAACAATTTACAATACTTTTATTACTTTTAATTAAAAATTGCAATATTTTTATAATTTTTTAATTAAAAATTAAGCTGTATTATTTAAATTCGACATAAAGGGAACGATTTCTTCCTTGACTCCATGTAGTTGAAAAATTCGAGGTGTTGAAAAGTAGAGAGGTAGGGTGGTCCTTCATACATCAAATATTCTCCTATTTCTGATTTCTCCAGCCAAACTACTATCATCCCTTTACTATAACTAATCACTCTGTTATTATGTTATGGCTCGTGATCAACCCAACATTGTTGTTTTTTTAGTTTATTAAGGCTTATGTTTGAAGGCACCAGGGTTTGATATAGACCTATGAGATCTAACATGTTACTATATTACGTTGCTTTCAAGAATCTCCTATTTTAAAACGCGTAGCTCGAATATCCTCTACCAATTGTGGAAGGGACTTGCTGCAGATCCTCTTGTTATTCTACTACACCGGACTATTTTTCTTTACGTTTCAACTTTATTCTTGAACACACTTGCTAAATGGAAAAATTCAATGGAATATATGTGTTTGCATTGTGAAATTCCATATAATCATGTAACACTATGGTTATAAATTTATAAGTATCATCTAAGTAAAAGAAAGCATGAAATTTATGAGCGAACTTGACCTTGATCACTATAGGATTACTTGTTTTAATCAGATAGTTTGTGGATTATTAGCCTACCATACCATGTTGTGCTTTTAATGTATTATTTTGTTTTTTTATTACAAACTAGATTTATGTAAAATCTGTGATACTATTAAAAAATGGAATACTAGTTTCACCTTATATTATAATATATAAGTTTTAGTATTATAAATTATAAACATGGATGATTGTAAGGATGGAAATTTATTTTAAAATGTAGAAATTTTGGCGAATCTTACTAATCATTCATATGCCAATTATAAATGATTGGTAATATTTTTGTAAAAATATTTAAATTTCTAAGGATTTTATATAGTTTTTATAAATTTTTGGCGATTTTTAAGGTAAAATAATTTTATCCTATAGAATTTGAGCGAATCATTTTTAAAATAGCAAATCTCAATTTTAGAAAAACCATGAATAATTTGCCCATGAGAAAAATTTAACCCCTAAAATCATCACTGAGATTCATAAAACATATTATTTAAATCATAAAACATATTATATAAATCATAAAACATTTCATATAAATCATCGAAACAAAAGGAAATATTTATCCCATTAAAAACATGACTATTTCACGTCCCCCTATGGAAAATTATTTAATTTTTATTATCACTGTTAGTATTATAATGTTGGTTATATCCATCGATACTATTAGCAAACAATCCATTAAAGTGGCATGATACATTTTGTAATCTTTAATTATTGTTTTTAAGGAAGTGACTACATGATTTTTCAATATCAAAGAAAACAAAATTTTTTCAAGACTTTTTCTCCCTTTTTTTATATATTTTAGTTTATTCTTATTTTTTAAACATGAAAAAATATAAGAATAATGATTTTTTTTTTTTTTAAGTAAAAAACGAGAGTGGATCTTTTATATTATATCATAAAAAAAAATATACATCTGTCCTTGGGTTGCCAGTTGTTTCACCAAAAAAAGGAAACTAGAATAGTTGGCAACCCTGGATAACATGTCCAAAAGAGGTCGACCATCATCTGCCCTGCCCAGAGGAAACCAGGACGAGTGGTAGTCTAACCAAACAAATATTTTTAACTGACATAACACCCAACCAGAAGGCAAGTCTAGCCACACTATTACCTGTTGAGGTATTCATTGTTGAGGTCTTCATTGAGCATTTCGTTCCAAGATGGCAGGGCATAGAGTCTCGCACACATCATACATATTTTCTTTGCTAGAGCATTGGAGAAAGCTGCATAGAGAATGTTCATGCGTTGGCTCATGAGTGTGCCACGGTAGGCCTGGTATGCCATCTGGCGCTTCAAATCAAACACCAAAAAGAGTTGGTCCGAGTGGAAGAAGGGCGGAGGGACACGCCACTGGTCCGCGGTTATTGAAATATGAGGTGGCTCAAGGACCTTCCCCCCACCTCTTCGACGTGGGTCCACCCTCTGCCTCGCTTGCTATATCCCACATTCCATCCTTCGCGTCATCCTGGTGGCTCGTTCTCGCGGTCCGCTCCTCAGCCCCGCCCTTTGCTCCTATCCTTGTGCTCTCGGGTTCGTGCTCTGAGACTGTGACAGGAGAGACCCTCCGAGAATATATCTTTCTGGGCCATTTGCAGGCACTCCTCCAAGAGTTCCTCCTCAATGTAACAGATAGGGAACTCCCCCACATTCCTCGTCCTCAGGGAAGATGCTAGGAGGTTGCCAATTATCTCGCACCGTGAAGAGCATATCCTTTGGAGGGAGCTGGATGGCCTCCTCTGAGATGACCTCTTCCACGAAAAATATTGGAGGTGACCAAGCCATCCTATCACTGTTGTCTCTACGAGCAATATTAGCCCTCCGGGTGCACGCAATTGAGATCCCCCTCTTAAGATTTTGAAGTCGTTTCTACCCTGTAGTCATGTTGTACCAGGTTGGGTCACGTCACAACTTTCCACACTCCCGAGGCATCGATATGATGAAGCTAATGACAAAAATAAAGTGGATGCAGCAATGGTCGCTCCCAAGCTCTAGACTACGAACCTGGTGCAGACCAAAAACGAAATGAGGAAGGTAAATGCAGAGGTGGATAATAACCGGAAGGTGTGACGGGATGGCTGCCATGATCGCCTCCCTAGCATTGAAGTCCCATGGGAGAAGTCCCATGTCTGTTGGTTGGCAGTTATGGTTGGCTCCCATTCTCAATGTCGAGGGGATGGGAGTCGACCATCCTTATTGATGGCCTAGCCAAACCCTGTGGGACATGGCACTTGAACGCTACGTGTGACCCCATCCAGGGTAATAAGAATAATGATTTTACTTGTTATAGATCATGTTAATTGTATTTTTATTTTATGTTGGTCCAATGTATATTTATGTGTTATTTTTTTATGTCACATTCAAATATGATATAATATAATTTCTTACTTCTTAGTCATGATGTAATATAGTAATCAATAGTCAATGACTTCTAAAAATAATGTTTATTTTAATAGATGACACTAACACAATCCAATGATTAGTTGGAGTTTCTGTCAAACATTTTGAATAAATAAGGGTTAAGAAAGATGGCATTGTATGATGTTTTTTCTTTTTAAAATTCATACTATTTTGGTTTATTAGGAAATTACGACATCTAAATATATTTCTAACCAACTAATTGCATCTTATCTATAAAATAAATTCAGTATGCAACGCTATCTAAATCAATTTACATTTTAATTCCTTATAAAATAAATTTAGTATGCAAAGCTATCTAAATCAATTTACAACATTTTAGTTCTTTATATTGAGTGCATTTAATGATTTCACATAATGCAATGTAAAATATTATTTAAGAAGCATCAATGACACAAAACAATATATCACAAGATATTTTTTCATTTACATACTTATTAGTCCATGCCAAAGGTGTGGGATTATAGCAAATCAATCGTGATTTTGTTTTTGCGTTGATACAAATTTTTTTTTTTTTTTCATAGTTTAACTTTGTTGTGAGAAATTAAATTATATTTCTTGTCTTCTAAATGGTCCTTCAAAAGAAGATCTTAGTGTTGGGCCAATGACGATAATTTAATAATCAATTTAATTATGCATCTGTAGCCGTTGGTTGGAAGGGGCACATGTATGAGTGTCAAAGTTATGAGACCATCTCAATTTTTGAAGCTTGCCACTGTGTCGGTTGTTGAATGGGGACATTGAAAGTTGTGGGACAGACAATATGAAAATGTATTTATTATACAATATATAGACATATTTTGATATATATATATATATATATATATATATATATATATATATATATATATATATATATTATTCTCTTTCGAATCTTCTTTAAATTTAGTAAGATCAATGAATTTCAAAGGGATTTATGTGTACGTTATGAAATGATTCTGTATGAGGGATTTTATGGCTTGCAACGCGTTTTAATTGAGTTTTTTTGTTCTAAGTAATTTTTGAGTTCTTTTCCTTTGATCATGATATAGTGTGCTACGAGCCAAAAATATGAGGTTCTTCGGAATTTGCAAGTGTTGCAACCGGTGACATGCAAGACATGAATTTCTACTTCTACAAATCTATGCCAAAGGGTAAGAAATCATGTGCATCTACTATCTTGCTTTGAACCAGTTTGGTTGCATATCAAGTTATGTATTTTTAGAAAAGTGCAAGTAGTTTCTCTCATGCATAGTGCAGTTACCTGTGTTCTGCTGCTAGCTGGAATGGTGGGTTGTAATTTTTTTGGGGTGTGTGGTATATGAGAAAGAGAATTGGGAGTTGATTGGTACTTTTCTCTTTTGTAAGCAAGTTGAGGTGGCCAAGGGATGTTGTAGAAACTATGTAGGCCTATAATAGTCAAAGGTGTACATGAAAAAAACCTCATGCATAGTTGTTGATGTCTAGATATGTCAAGGTCCAAACAACAACCTCACGACGATATCAATCCCCCAACATTTTTACAAATGTGGTAATCCTCTTAGGATAAAATATATATCTTGAATATCTTGGATTAGGGAGAATGCTAGACAACAAACCCCAAATCTTTATTGCTCTATTTTTTATTGAAATGGTTCTTGATAACTTGATTTGATCTTTATGTGCAACAAGTAATTTCTTAACAACAAAAAGATTGAAGAAAATATTCAATATTATAATATATATACACTCAACATCATTTATTCATCCCTCTAAATCACATGCAAGTATATGATACATCCATATCTTCTCACAAGAAAAATGATGAAGTGGTTTTAATAATTTCAAAGAACTTTAAAAGAATTTTGCATTTAATACTGAAAATTATTTGATAGGCCGAATAAAAAATATCACACTTAGAAATCTCATGATGTGAGAAATCATTAAAGAAATGCCCCAAATTAGTTCTCTGTGTACCTTTATTCATAAAATTATTCAACAATACAAAACATCTCAACAAACTAATTGACTAGTGCTTCAGAAACAAAGCTTGACAAACTCAAGGACTAAATTTTAATGAATCCAATAGACAATCTAGGATTGCATCTCACAGTCACATATGTAGTTGTAAATAACCCACAATATTATAGAGAACAAGTCTTGAAAGAATACAAGAATGATCCATATGGATGTCGGTGGCCTCCCACCTATTCCAACTAGTTCATTATGGCAATTTTCTAGTTTGGCAACTTTTTCCTAGTTTTCGGGTCCCCGACTTCTGGGGCCGTTTTGAGTCCCTAAACAACCTTTTTAGGGCTCGTCACAGTTAGAATATAAACAAATTATGAGTCTGACAGAAACATGTATATTCATTGGATATAAATTTCCAACAGGTTATCGTGTGCCTAAAACGAATATCGTATGCAAAAGTTACGGCCTCGGGAAGTTGATGTACTAACTTATCCCAATGGGGCCAACATGACTTTTTGCGCTTCATCTCCTAGGGTTAGGTTTTTGGATGTATAGGGTTTTGTAATTCATGTTTATTTTAAAAATGACTTTAGAGCCTCATTGTACTCATCTTCTTGTGAAAGAGCACAACTTTTAGATGCCATCATTCCAAGAAGCTTCTTTTCTGTTGCATTTTATAGTTTCACATATTTCCTTATTGAATATAATCCATTTTTACTGTATATCTGTTATTTTGTGTTAGGAATAATATTAATCTATATTCATTTCATTTTTCTCATAAAATCCGGATCAGTGGTATCAGAGTGTTCTTCTCCTTATCGTTCTTAATGCATGTCCTAGATGAGGTTAGGGTACAAAGAATTGGGTATCGAGCTTGTTTCTATTGAGGACAAAAATTATTGCATGCCCAAGTGACCTCTCATGGCAAGAGAAAATAAATAAGATGGTATAAGATGTCCTTTCAAATTGTTTCTTGAGGAATCCCTCACACAATAGAGGAACAATATGATGGATAGTTTTGCGCAAATCCTTCGGCGACTACCAACATGCGGCACATCTTCCTCAAGTAGAGGAACCACCTCCTTCAAGGTAAAAATCAAATTTGATATTCCTACATTTGAAGGTCATATAGATGCATATGTTGTAGACAAATGGATGAATCTACTAGAAGGGCATTTTTATGTCCATAACTTTTCGAATAGAGAAACGATTACTTTTTCTCTCCTCAAAGTCATTCTCCATGTCAAAGATTGGTCGGAAAATTTCTGTGAGAAAAAGGAAATAGAGGAACCCGCATTATTTACAATTGCAGTCACCTAGGAGTCCTTGTGGGATGATATTAAGGAACAATACTACCCTGTCAGAAGTTATGATGACCTGTATATAAAATGGACCACACTCCAGTAGGAAAGAGACCTAGAAGTTCTAGAGTTCAAAAATATCTTCCACACCTTGCACACCAAGATGGGTATCAAATATTTTGAGTGACATATGGTGCTCAAGTATCACGGTGGTATGAATATATACATCCAGGCCAAAATGGAGTTTATGGACATCTCTTCCTTGGGCACGGCCTACTGATATGTCGTTAAATTCGAGCAAAAGATTAAACAAAAGATACGACAATTTGAGCTGGGGAACCCCTCACAACAAAAGAAGGGAAAGGGCGGCCCCAACTTGCAGAACAACGGATAGAGAAAAGAGGGACAACTTCAAGAAAAATAGTCCAATATTCAATCAAAGAAGGACACCAGAAAGACAAAGAAATATACTAAGAAGAGGTGCAACTTCGATAAGAGACCCATGCATAAAACTGTTGATTTATGCTCAAATAAGTTGATGGTGATTGAGGTGAAAGCCTCTGAATTAGATGCAAGTTCCGACTCTGACTTAGAACCAGAAAGGGGGGAGACAGAGCATTGACGTGAAACCCAGTTCTACCATTGCTACCACCAAGCTCCAGCCCAGTGAACTAGACGAGCCAGAGGAAGGAGAACACATTTTTCATTCACAAATGTGGGTGAAAGGAACCCTAATGCACTTTATTATTGATAGCACTAACTAGAAGAAACTCATCTCAGCAAAGGTCTTCAAGTGGCTAGCCCTGCCGACAATGATGCACCAAAAACCCTACACTATTGGATGGCTCCACCAAGGAAATGATCTCTGCGTCATCCAACAGTGCCACCTATCATAGGACATCAAGCCCTTCAATTACGAGGTATTGTGTGATGTTTCTCCTCTCGAAGTTTGTAATGTTCTTTTGGGAGAACCTTATTTATGGAAACGTTATGCTCTATATGAGTCTAGGCCTCAGAGTGTTATTATTAATTTTGACAATAAATTGTACAGGATACCCAAGGCAGTCCCACCTAGTGCCATTTCTTTGATCTCTTTCAAGCAATGCATGAAGGTCATCTCTCAGACTGAGAAGTTTGTCTTCTTCATGATTTTCTCTCACAGTGAGAGAAATATCGTAGCCACATATAGGGCCTCCATGACTGACCTCTCCACACAACAGAAGCAAGTGGATAAGGTCATAGAATAATACTCATATATATTCTCCTCACCTACAAGGGTATCTATGCATTGTCAGGTCAAGCATCCCATGGATCTGACACCCGTCACACTGCTACCCAATGGGCTAGTCTACCACTGCTCTCTATTAGAGAATGAGGATATTAAGCGATAGATCCAAGAACTTCTCCAAAAAGGGCACATCCATCCCATCTCATCACCTTGTGGGAGCCCAATCATTGTGGTGTAGAAGAAAGACAGGACCTGGCGACTCTACATTGAATACCGGGCCCTGAATAAAATAACAGTAAGGAACTGTTACTCAATTCTCCAAATGGACGACCTCCTTGATCAATGCATGGGGTCCAAATACATCAGTAAGATTGATTTGAAGTCTGGCTACCACCAGGTCCCAATAGAATGGACATATGTATGGAAGACTCCCTTCAAGTCAAAAGAAGGCCTTTTTGAATGGCTTATCATGCCCTTTGGTTTGACAAATGCTCCAACAAATTTTATGAGGATGATGGAAGATATCCTGTGACCTTTCAACAATAATTTGTAGTGGTGTATCTAGATGATATATTCATCTACAACAAGACTTGGGAGGAACACTTGTAGCATATTCAACAGGTTCTCCCCACCCTGCGGAAACACAAGTTGTATGCCATCTTGGAAAAATTCTCCTTTGGCATGGACAGGGTCCATTACCTGGACTACTTTGATTATCAACATGGTGTACATGTGGATCCAGCCAAGATCTAGGTCATCCTTGACCGACTAGCCCCAACCACACTCACGGAGCTTCAAAGATTCTTGGGCCTTACCAATTTTTATCACAGGTTCATGTTGGGATTCTCCAATATTTCCTGGGCCCTCAACCAAGTAATTAGGGGTGGTGGTAAAGAAAAAAATGTGTGCGTCCTGTCCCAAAAATAAGCATTCCATAATTTAAGGTAACACGTGTGCTCAACCCAATACTTTCATTACTAGACCTGAAACAACCCTTTGAGCTTGAGACATATGCTTCAAACTATGTTGTGGGTGTCATTCTCACTCATCACAAACACCCCGTGGCCTATCATAGTGAGACACTATCAAATTTTGTCCATAATTACCCTACTTATGACAAATAAATGTAATCCATTTTTCAATCATGTTGCCAGTGGAGACATTACATTCTTGGGAAGGAGACAATCATCCACACTAATCATAACTCACTGCATTTCATCTAGACACAAGGGAACTTGCAAAATGATCGCCATCAAAAGTGGTCCACATACTTGCAACAGTTCCACCTCAACATCAAGTATAAAACATGAAGTACCAACCTTGTCGCTTATTTCCTTAGCAGACCTCCAGTCGCAGAACTCACCGTGATGCTAGACTCTTACGGCCACGAGACCTCCAAATGGACACATCCTTATGAGGTAGACCTCAACTTCACCACCACCTACCAAATGTTGGGTGCAAAGTCAATTGTCACTAATTTCCATCTCCAAGAAAGGATGTTGTACCATATGGGAAATCTCTACATTCCATCAAGCGAACAAGTGAAGCTGATTTTGGAAGCCCACTATAGTCGGGTGGAAATACACTTTGACAGGATGTGGTAAAGTATATCAGGTTTTCCATTGCCTATGCTATTACCAAATCGACCACTAAGAAACAGGGCCTATACACACCTATGCCTACTCTTGACAGGCCATGGTAATCCATCTCAATGGAATACATGTTGGACCTTCTGTCCACTAAGAGGGTAAATGACCATGTGTTTGTGGTTTTTGATCTCTTTTCCAAGATGGTGATTATGGATGCCTGCAAGAAGAGCATCAAAGAAGAGGCCACTGCCAATATCTTCTTTGAATAAGTATGGGAACACTTTGGAATCCCACAAACCATTGTCTCATATTAGGATGATTAGTTCCTCAACACATTCTAGTTGAGCCTTTGGTCATTGTTGGACACCAAGCTCGCCAAATCCACTTCTTTCCACCCCCAAACAGATGGCCAAGTCGAGGTCATCAATCAAATGATCGTGCATATCCTATGCATGTACAAATCCAAGCACCCCCACACATGGGATGAGAGTCTTCCATATGTTCAACATAGCTACAACAGAACCCTACATAGCTCAACCAACCACAACCCATTTCAGGTGGGGTTGGGATTCCAACCACTAGGTCCCATGGATGTTGCAATACCCCTTGCAGACACCTCAATAGACTCATTCCCTGATACAACTGAAGATGACAAGGCCACCCAATTCATCTATAGGATCGAGCACATCCGCCAACATGTTCAGGATGTTTTACAGAAGTCCAATGTCAAGTATAAGGAACACCAAGATCAACAGTGGGTGCCACATAAGTTTCAGGTGAGAGACAAATTTTGGTTGCACTTGTAGAAAGAATGCCTTACATGGCCCCACCAAAAGCTTCTCCCACTCCATTATGGACCTTACACCATCACAAAGGCTATGGGTGATAATGTTTTTGAGCTCAACATTCCCTCTTTCCTTGGCCTGCACCTAGTGTTCAACATGGCTCTCATTTGACAATATTTCCCACCATTATTGGATACCTCAGAGATAGAATAACATTTGACACCAACAGAGCTCAAACCTAATTTCATGCAAAAGGAATCCAATGATCATATTGTGGACACACAGTGATATGAAAATGAGAAGACTTGTATCTTTTAAAATATTTGTAAGTGTTAATTATGTGTTCTTCGAAAAAATGATCAATTTGAAAACACAAACTAGAGAGTTTTCACACTTAAGATGCACATAATAACCATCAATAATAACCATCAAAGTCAACACATAACACAACAAATGATAAAGGAGTTCACCCCTCTCTTGGTCTACATATCCTAGTCCAACTCCCAATGGATATTTTTAAGTATTTTCTCAAAGTGTTAAAAAAAGTTCTTTACATGCTCAAATTGCCAAATATATGACACCAATGACTTCAGAACATCTAAAAAACCCTAGTTGGGCTCTTTCTGCACCTGATTTGGCCAAAAAAAGAAGAAGTTATCCTCCTGGAAAATTTCCCCTTCAATCTTGTTGCCTTTGGTTCTCCAATTCACACTTGTGTGTGAATAACCTGGCTCCTACAAATTTAATGGGCCAAAAACCCAACACACTACATCGTTCTAAGAAATGGGGTGACTTTTCGAACATTTAGGGACTAGCACCTTTTTCGGCAGAGGTTTTGGTCGCATGGGGGCCATAAGGCCATGTCCCAATTCCTAGTTCGGACCCCCACCAAATAGTGGATGTAAATCCCGCACCAACAATCCTATGGTGTCACCATATGGAAAATTTCACGTACCTTCTAGGATTAACACAATGGTTAACCATCCTCATGCCATAGGCTATGTGAAACAGTCGTATGTATTGTATGAACTAGGGGTTGGGGCTAAGCCCTGACCCTTTTCTCTGCCAACCAAACCCAATGTGAAATTCAAATAAATATTAAACAATATATGGGTAAGATGCATTGCATAGGTGGGTTGGTGGCCCAACCTATGCGGAGACTATTCCATGCGGAGGTCCTGGGATTGACCCCCATAGACTCCAACAATTGTTTTACACTATCGGAGGGGTGCCACGTGGCATCCCACGACTGTGACACGTGGAAGCATACCAATTGCCACCCAAACGACATGTGCGAGCACCCTACTAGTCCATGCAACTTTCATAATCACCTGCACAATCAGCCTGCCAACTCAACATCCTTGCATAGTGGCCCATCCACATCACCTTCCACATGTGGGAACTGTACCATGCCACATCAACACTATATGGACTATACAGACTATACAATCAACAAAATTTTGCATGTTTGGAAAAATGGACAGAACATGATATCTCTCTCATACTACATCCATTTGAACCCTTTCAAGTTTCATTGGGATCGTGAGGAAGAGGCCTATGCACATGTCTATTTTGAGGCAATTTCGAGCACTTTGATTTTTGAGAAAATTTTGATCGCCTGGATCACTCCTCCCCATTGGGAAGATTTTGGACCTCCAAAAGACTACTTTCAGTCTATTTGAATATGAGGGTATGTTATCGGACTAATTGGTAAGTATAGACACAAACATATCTCCCTAACGTCCACAGGAAACTAGAACAAAACATAACATACCACACACTTCGCCTTAAACTTCATCATCATATGAACTAGTTTAATGAGGTACAAGTGACATACCTTTTAAACGACACTTGATCCTTGCTAGTGTCATCCTTGTAGCTCCTTCCTTGCATTTGCAGAATAGTGATCCTATATAAGAATCAAAAACCAAACAATGAGGAAAACATGGATATATGTATTCTGATGAAGTCTATGTATATGATCACAAAATTATACAATAGAAGACTAGAAGCTTATATAGGGAATAAATGTATTATTGTATTTAAATGAATAGAAAGTGGAGAATACAACCCATGCCTTGATGTTGCAATATCCCCTTTCAATGGCTCTTTGCTTCAACACACACACCTTTGCTCCAATGCCTTGAATGAAGAGGATACACAATCTAACTTGAAGAACTAAACCAAAGCTCTCAAGCATAATCTGAAGTAGAACTCTCCATACAAATCTTAGCCTATTCAACCTTATCCTTTTCCATGGGAGATCCCTCTTTATATAGTGTGAAAAATATATGGATGAGGATATTAGGATGATCCCACCAAATCAGATAAGTGAGTAAGATCTAAATTGATCGGAGGCCACCTCACCTTCTAGAAGATTCTTTTCTAGAACATTCATGAAATTTGTCTTTTCATATGCTTTAAGAATCGTCACACCCTATGCACAAGCAGCATGTGATGAAGTCATAGTCCAGGTTTAGGGAAGATTGCGATGATCAAGCATTATCACACCCCATGCATATGGTAGGGTGCGACGACCTTCTTTGATGTGGTTTTTGAAAGAGGAAAGAAAATAATTTTTCTCATGGAGAAAGTCTTCTTTTAATATTTTCAGGGAACATGAACACATGTTGTCAGTTGACCACTAAGGTTACCAAAATAATTTGTAACATAATTTCCCCCAAAGTATAAAGCTGAAACTCGTGACAACTTAAATAGTTTGTAGAATGGGAGTGTCGTAAACAAGGAGCACATCGATCAAGAACCTGCAAACAATAAAGAATCCACATAATAATATACTATTTATGAGATAGGAATTCCCATTCTCAGACTACAAGTGACTCTAATCATAAGTGTCAAGTGATTCATGGCCACTGAAAATACATTGTGGATCCATGCCATCATGATTTGACATAGCCACAAGGAATACACTGTGGGCTGTGAAAGAATTCAAATTCGGACATAGCCATGAGACATACACAGTGGATCTATGTGTCAGTACAAATTCATGAATACTCCATCACAACCTAGACAAAAAATGATAATATCTAGGGTCTTCATTTCCGTCGTTGCTAAGTAGGAATCTAGCCATGTGATTACAGGTGTCGAAGTTGAACATGGTAGAAACCACTTGATTATCTGTCATTAATAAAAACCGTTAACAACTACGAGGGAAACCACCATTGATGTCAATGACTCCCAAGGTACCATAGTACAATCCAATGAATGTGAATAAGTGTGTTGAAGTCAAACACTTGATGGAATCTTCCAATCAGGGGTCAATGATGTGAACCCAATGTTGAAATCAAAGAAACCCGCCATTGAGGCATGCGGGCTCTAAGGTACTAAATGATTTCTACGTCTTTCTCCTAGATAATGAGTTGAAGTCGACAGGAAAAGACTCATCAGAGGAGGGTCTTGATGTATCTCCCATCAATGACACAAAATACGTAACAGATTTGAAGTAAATCAGAGTATGAAGTGATTCAAAATTGACTCAGGGAAGGCCGACATGGTAGAAAATTTATACTATAGATGGCTGACTCGATAGAAGTCTTTTTTAGGTTAGACTTCTCTTGAACATATGAATGGCACGACGGTTGTATTGGCATAATTGAATCAAGGAGGACCTAATAGATGAATTTGTGGATAATCAAACAAGAGAAAAATGGATTTCCCAACCCAGACACAATGATGAAGGGGGGTGTCATGTTCAAGAGCAACTATTACTGCCACTAACATAAATACAAAGACACATTTCTTCCCAATTTCCCCCAACCAATTATGGCATGTACCTATTTATTTTTATGCAAGCTTGAGGAGGATAACATATGCTTGTAGATGTAAGCTCATCCTTTGGACGAGTCCCTAAGAGTATGTTTAACGAACCCTAAGAAGGAGTGGTTCGATCCCATATGGGTCTTTTGGTGTTTGTTTAATGAGTTGAAGGAAAGAAAACTCAAGAGTTTTTCAATTTTAGAGAGTCTGAAAAACACTATAGAGAAATCCATCCGGTCCTTTTTCATAATTTTGTTTGAAAAGACCGAAAAAGAGATAATATACCTCTCATCATACATTTTCTTCAAATACTTTTACGGGCGTGAAAAGAATAAGGTTGCTTGTCAATCGTTTCATGTTTGGGGAGCTTGAAAAGAGCTTAAAGGATGCTCCATAGGTTTTGTTTTTCGTATTTCCAATACGAGTTTGAAAAAAATCCAAAAGACTACTCAATTACATTCTCATGGTTTCACGAGTGTGAGAAATAACTAAGACTCTGCTCAGAGTTTTTCCTGAAAAACCCTAAAAGGATCTATATATGTGAAAAATATACAAAAACAAACTAAAAAGGGGGTGGACCTTTGTTCCAACGTCTCATCTCTAGACTTTTTAATCTACAAAAGTCAACACTAGCCAAGTTGTTAAGACTTTGAGGCATGGATAAAATATAAAAATAATATAATTTTGCAAATAAAAAGTGATAAAAGTAAATAAAATAGGCCAAAAACACCATTTTACCATTTCATTTGCAAGTTTACCCAAATAATTCTCGAAAGCTATTTTTCACCCTGAATTTCAACTATCGATTGTGGAGCGTGTGGTGGTGGATCATTTCACAAATCGTCTCCATCAAACAGGTAATCTCCTTCTCCTTCATCTTTTCAAGGTTTCAAAATTGATTTTTATTGGTCAAATTTATGTGTTGGGTAATTTTTTGAGGGCTACATGCGCGTTGAGGTCGTCGCAGGTGCCCTATATCGTGAACTGCGATGATCTAGGATCAACACAGGTGACCCTATAGGAAGGGTTATATGATGTCTCACTTCACGAATGCACAGCCCCACGATGACCACAACCAAAAATTTAAAAAAGATAAACCTAACAAGAAAAAACCCTAGGAAAGAATTTTGTGTTTCTAATCTTATTTTATTGTGCCTTGGAAGGATTTCCTTGGTCAAGATGTTGGAGTGGCATGAGTGAGAGAATGAAGAAGAATATTACTTCATCAGGAATGACCCAGGGATAGGTATGACTCTAAGGCAATGTGGGTTACTAAAATTCTTCAGGATCTAGGGCATGAGAGCCTAGTTGAGACTATTGGAGTACTTGGTTCACATGTGGGATTTGAACGAGTAGGAATTTCTCGTAGGTGTCCACACACTCACAATAGATATAGAGGATATATATTTCTTCACAGGCCTATCTCACCATGGTTCACAGGTGTTACTTACATGCAATAGGGGTGGAGGTGAGCCTATGGATTACTACGTTTGTAGCCATTGTGTGCCAAGTACCGAGAAACACAACAGAAAGGTGGTCATCAAAGATGTCTGAGATCTGTCATTGTGTACTATCCTTTATACTATTACTCACATGGCAGGGAGTGAAACTCCCCATATGGCTTTGCAGATCCTTTTCCAATACACGATAGAATGTATGTAGCCCAGGGTCTTCAACTGGTGTGATGGGGTCCTAAAACACATGAATAAACAACTTACCAAGTGTCGAAATGGTCAGTTAAATAAATTTGGATATGGGTCCATTTTGGTGTCCTTATTTATAGAGAGGGTCCCTATCTTACATCTATAGGTGGAGTGGGGTATACCCACTCCAAAGGATCCACGAATGAAGAGGTGAGTAGATATCATGCCTCGACATGGTGGTGTTCCCGTCGTCAAATATGATGATGTCTTCTTCCAATGGATGATGAATCAACTGCTCATGGTGGAATATTATGTGTATGGTAGGGTATATTTCCAAGGAGATCCAAATCTATCTCTTCATGACGGGTCCTAGTGGGGTGACATAGGTAAGAAGGAAAATTTTGTTTATGCAATGTTTTTGTTATTTTAATGATATAATTTTTTTTTGGTGGTAATTATCTGATGACTAATCGAGTGCTCTCATCAATGCATATGTGGGGCCTTATCATCTATCGGGATCATCTCCCATTCAGAGGTGCGGAGAAAGAGGTGTTGTAGCAGGGGTGGTTACTGTAGATCTCGAGGCTATAGAATAGAACCTATAGGGACTGACCATGCATGTCCCTAACGCCATTTTGGACGAGCTCCCTAGGCACTACCAATGCCATACAGTGGGCATGTTTTCATCTATTGGTCGACTACTCCATAGAGTAGCATAGAAAGTTGTTTGTTACAACAGGAAACATCCTTGATGTTTTTTATATATGAAGCTTATGAGCTTCACATTTTTTATATTTTGGTCTTCATACAAAACACTTTTTTGTAAACTTTTATCATTATAAAATATAAAGTTCCTACCGGCTTACTTGTTTTTGTAAAAAATGTGATTGGATTTATAAATGTCTCAAATGTATGTCTAACACATAATTAGCCAATGCATTTGTTAATGCATTTAGACATCTAGGAATATGTTGATATTCAATGTAATCAAAATTTCATTCGAAGAGGCAAATTCATAAATAAACCTTTAACAAAGTAGGACTTTGGATGGAATAAACATTACTCAATTGTAGTACTACTAAATGTGAGACAATTCATACAATAATGTGAAGGATTCCAAGTGAAACGACGTTAGTTAACAACTCGATAAATGCACTGTATTCTGCAATATTATTAGTTGCACGACCAAGGAAAACACCATGTAGACTGATCAATTCATCCGTAGGTGCATAGATTTCCCAAGTAGTAGATGCTAATTTTTGAGTACTGTGAATAGAGCCATCAATTAATCCAACATAGGGTAGCGAAGACATCGACATATGGAAACCATGAAGAATGCAAGGTAAGCAGCTGAAAGGTGGAACCAAAAACAAAAAAGCACATAAGAGTATGATGCACTAAAAATACACAACACTCATGCAAAAATGTTTTTAAGCATAGTACTTCTTCAAGTAAAGCCCATTTATGGGTTCACTCAAAGGAATTCCATCACAATCTACCATCTCATAAGCCCCTTTCTCCAACACTCATTTCACAATATAAGGACCCCGCCACATAGGTTCAAATTTACTGGCCTCTAGTAAGTCACAATCTTGTTCGTAAAGGAGGACTAGATCACCCTTAGAAAATATATGTGGTTTGACATGCTTGTCATATTGAGGTTTGACATGATTTTTTTGGGTTTCAATGACTAAGGAAACATCGCGATGGGTTTTGTGTAATTGCATCAAATACAAAAGAAGTTCCTCTTCAACTGAGGTGTTAGGGAGAAGTTTGAAAGCTAGTTTCAAATATGGGATTTCACATTCGATGGAAAAAAATTATTCAATACCATATACTAAATGGAAAGGTGTAAACCCCATGGAAGACTTAACAGATGTCCGATAGGACCATAACTCCATGAAGAGCATGGTGTGCCAATTTGACTTGTGAATTCCTACCATCCGTCGAAGAATATTAGTGAGTACTTTGTTGATTGTTTCAACCTAGCCATTGGCCTGTGGATAATAGGGAGTTGAATTTTCATGTCAAAGACCCAACTTCTTAGCAAGCTCATACATCATGAAGTAGAAAAAAAGACTACCATGACCAGTGATGATGGCTTGAGGGTCACCAAATATAGTAATGATATGATTGAATATAAATAAGGCTGCATTTTTCTCGGTATTATCAAATGTAGGCATCGAATCAACCCACTTAGTGAAATAATCCATAGCTACAATAATGTATCCATGCCCATCGGTCAAGTGAGGGTTATAGGTCATGAATTCAATACCCCATTTAGCGAATGGACCAACGGAAACTACAGGGTGAAGAGGAGTAGGGTGAGATTGGATCTTATTGTTGTAGGTTTGACAAGCGTGAAATTTCTGGATGGAAGTAATGTAATCCTTAAACAATGAAGGCCAGAAATAAATAGCTCATAAGATATTTTGGGCAGTGGAATACCCAGACATATGACTGCCACATGATCCAGAGTGACAGTCATTCAAATCTTTCTCAACTTCATCATAGGTGATACATCATCGAAAAATGGAATCAATACCATGGTGATAAAGGGTATCACGAAGGATAATGTATTGACGGGCTTGATATTGGATACGATGACGATATGTACTAGAAATATCACGCCAAAAATTTGGAGTCTAGAGATAAATGATAATATATCCATACCATAGGTCGTCAGAACTGACCAGAAAGAGAAATTCTTCAGGTAAGGAATCCTCTACCACAGTTTCTGTTTCAATAGAGGGAAGGTCACATATCAATTCAGAAAAAACCAAAGACTTCTTTGACKTGGTACATTCAAACTCCAAATCAAACTTCTAGGGAATAACTATCCATTTAGAGTACTTTCCCCCCAACAATTTTCAAGTAAGGATGTGTTGCATGGGGTTGCAATTGGAAATGACTGTGGTTCTGCATAATAAGATGTAGTGAYGAAAATGTTGAACATCTTGAACAACTGCCAAGGTCATTTTCTCCACATGTAAATATTTGGTTTCARTGGTCGTGAGACTTTGAATCAAATAGTATATAACATGTTCAAAGTGTGAA
The DNA here is from genome assembly GCA_009831015.1 of Picea engelmannii. NCBI lineage: Eukaryota > Viridiplantae > Streptophyta > Pinopsida > Pinales > Pinaceae > Picea > Picea engelmannii. The sequence goes on from ML778413.1 coordinate 107,890, forward strand.
TYATCCTCTTGGACTAAAACCATAGCCATGGTAGAGTCCGAAGTAACTAAGTATAGGAAATAATTTTGACTATAATCAGCTGGAAACAATAGTGGCGTACAGGTTAAGGTGRGCTTCAAAGGTTTAAAGGATTTGTTGGTAGTGTCGTCCCATACAAAATCGTAACTTTTTTTGAGAAGTTGAGTAAATCCTTTTGTTAATTCAGCATAGTTGGGAATGAATCGACGTAAAAAGTTTACCTTCCCTTGCAAACTTTGGAGTTGGTATAGTGTGGAAGGAGGAGGTAAATTGAGAATAGCCTCCACCTTCAAGGGGTCTACCCTAATCCCATGTATAGACACGATAAAACCAAGAAGTTGTCTGGATTCCACACAAAAAACACATTTGTGTGGATTCAAACATATGTGATAATAATGATAATGTAGGAAAACGACCCGTATATGTGCCGGGTGATCTTGATGACACATAGAATGCATCAATAAATCATCAGATAGGGTTGTACAATGTGATTAATGTCGTGAAAAGAGTAAGACATAGTGCATTGAAAATTCGCACCAACATTTTTGAGATCAAAAGGTAGTTTCCAGTATGCAAAGGTTCCCCAAGGGAAAATAAAATAAGTCTTATTTTGATCCATAGGAAAAATATTGATTTGATTATAGCCAGAGAAATCGTCCATCAAGGAGAATATTTCAGTCCCGGCACAGTCGTCAACAATCTCGTCAATGAAAGGGGTTGGACAATTGTCTTTGGACAAGATTTGTTTATATCCCTATAATCTACACAAATGTGGATCGTTCCTTTTTTCTTGTTAACCGAAACAATATTGGACACCCAATCGGTCAAAGCCATAGGATAGACAAAGCCATCTTTAAGAAGTTTTTCAACTTGAATCTTAAAAGAAACAACTTTACATGGATGTATTGGGAAAAGTCTCTGCCAAACGGGTTTAGGGTTTGAGTAAGTCTTAATCTCATGCACAATAATATCACAATCAATACTAGGCATTTCTTCATAACTCCAGGCGAAAACATCACATAATTCTTGGAAAAGGGATTTATAAGTATGAACCTCATCAGTAGAACATGGGGCACTGATATGAACATTTTCCACGACTATGGGTTTAATCGATATTTCAAGAGGAACGATAGGTGAAATATTATTCAAGTTCCCTTCATACAAAACATTGTGCATTGAATTAGGAACAGAAGAAATAACAACAATGGTGGACAAAGTGGAAATCTGTCAGTAACTCTCTATCATCTTGTGTTCTAGGAAGAGAATAGAATGATGATTCCCATCATCCCATGGAGTATATTTCATAGACATGACCATCATGATCATCTCATCAATAGGAAATATCACATGGAATGGATCAAGAGATGTATCACCGAGAGAAGGAGGAGAAGGCGTTGTCGATTGAATAGCTTGATAAGTTGATTCCATCAGACTTAAAGGAATTCAGCCATTGTAACGAAGATAGTCACCATAGCTTGTTACTATCCATGGGTCATAAGACTCAGGGGTTTCACAAACAGAGGTTGATATCATGTTAATCAAGGAGACAAAAGGAGGAGGAATATCGGGTGGTAGAATAGGAAATCTACCCATTAAGGTTGAGTCTTTCAAAAGACCCACACTGACATTCTCATAACTGGGAGGTGTTTTTGAAATAAAAGGTGCGTTTCTAGTACATGAATCAGAATTAAAGAAGGCCAGTTGATTAATAGTAATGACTTTTCCTTGTTGTGGGAAACATAACACAATAAAAAGAGTAGAAACAAGTGTGCACATGGAATCAATCCAACTATAGCCAAGTAGAAGGTTGTAATCGAGAGGTGCATCAAAGACCTCAAACACTACATTAACTGCCTTACCTTCTAACATAATAGAAAACGAAGGAAGAACACCATAAGGTTTAAACCATGTACCATTAAAATATTTAAGAGTATTGTGCAACCCAGTAAGGGCATGAGAGCCAATAACTTTCCAACAAGTGATGGACATGATGCATGTTGAGGATCCTTCGTCAATAACCGTTCAAAAGATATTCTTATTTTCCAAAACAACTTGGATCTGAAACGCTAATTAAGGAGGGAGCCTTGGAACATGATATTCCAATTCAAAGATTATTAAATTAGTATATGTAGGATAAATTCCACCGTAGCCTTTAATAGTGACTTTCGTTGAGTAGGAAAACTTTGAAGGACTTCGAGAGACGACATCATAGAGGGTACTTGCGCAAGGTCTTCTACAATACTGTAGTTTTGGGAAACATGGGCGTGAGGATTAAATGAGGACTTTAGAACAAAGCCCTTGGGAGGAGGATGAAGAGTTGTATCTAGGCTTGGTCGTTTGAGATGAAGAGGACCATTCGGAGGTGAAGTTGATGGAGGAGGTTGAACCAACAGAGGTGGTAAATCATCAACTTTCTCTTTCGAAGGAGAATAATCTTTGTCTCGAGTTGAAACTACAACTTCATTCTTCTTGGAGTCACCAGTACAAATAAGTACATAAGATGTGGTAGAGGGAAAAGTTTTCTCATGAATGACCAATTGGGTCTGTTGTTGAGAAAGAAACAATTGTGACAAGGTGATGGGTGTAGGAGGTTTCTTGGTCCCTTGCAGGAACTTAGTAACCTCAGCAAGTCATGGAAAATCTTTCATATAATGATCCTCACCATGGATAAGGCAAGGATAATGAGGTTTATGCTTCTCTTTGTCATCAACAGACTGTGTTTTGGGTTTTTCATATTTTTGATTGTTATTTTTGTCCTCCTTATTCCTACCCTTCCCTTACTTTTTGTTTTGATTTTTATCGGTAGGTGTAGATTGAACTGAATTAACTTTAGAGGTTTTACCAGGGGAAGGAGTCAGATTAGGATTATTTTTTACATTAGAAGCAGTAGATTTGGGATTGGCATGACTAGATTGTTTAGAATGAGTCTCAACGTGAAAGGTACCAATCACACCATCAAAATCATGAGAAGCTACTAGAGGTTTTGGGGTAGGATTCGTAGATGGACGAGGAGCATCAAGGATCAGGTCATATAATGTGCCCGTTTTTGAATAAACAAGATCCAGATATTGAGCACGAATAATCGCCTGCTCTCCAGTGACAACACCACCCATCGAAACATCACGGGATATAGGACCAATGAGTGATTTGGTAAAGCACTCAGAAAATAGTTGATCAGGAAGGGGAAATTTTATTAAGAGTCTCTTCCTCCTCCAGTCATGAATATGATCTGAAATATGAGTGTAACATGATTGTTTAAATGAACTCAAAATTTCATTTCCTGTCTCATATTGAATTGGAAATTGGTAACTCATTAAAAAGGCCATGGCTAAGGTATTGAATTCATTAAAGAATCCTCACGGTAACTCAATATACCATTTGGCTTTTGAATCCATGAGAGTTCGTTGGAAAATTTGTAATCTTATAGAGTCATCCATCAATGAGTTGGACAAACACCAAAGATGGAATGTCATGACATGATTATTCAGGTCTTCTCTCGATCGACCGTGAAACTTAGGAATGTTGGATGGTAACGTGGTTGGTATGATGGGCCAATAAGGAGAATGAAAAATGGGATCATTCAAAATCCTAGATAAATCAGGTAAATCCAAAGTAGCAAGAAAAGGAAATTGTCGGTTCAATTGAGGAAACTAGTAGTTCTGAGGGGGTAATCCGATAGGTATACTAGTACGACCATAAGAAGGTTTTAGATAGTTATAAATTCCAATCAAATTCAGTGGTGGAGGATTTTGAGTCGAATAGCCAATAAGATCTGGTTGATTCGATAAGCTTCCTTGGAAAGGAGCATTAGACTACAAATTTTGACCCCAAGTAGGATTCATAGAACCTGGATACAGTTATCCATGATTAGGGGGTATAAAAGAATTAAATTGAGGATGTTTCCCCCCAGATGGTTGTTGAATCCCTTGGAAAGGAAGACTCCAAATTTGATATTGTAACACAGGTATATTTTTTACATAAACCGATTTATGGCCTCTAACTTGAGGTTTACCCCCAACAGAAAATTGAAAACCAAAATCGACGATATGACTAGTCTGTCCAACTTTATTGGAGATAATAGGACCAGGACGATTAGACCCTCCAAGAAAATTTGGAGGAGGAATGTAAGGCTCCCTGGAGAGAACCTGGGTAGGTGTAGGAACGAAATGACTAGCAACATTATACCCCAGAGGAACAAAAATATTAGACCTTCCAGATGGATTCTGGGTAGCAATAAAAATGGAAGTATTCAAAGCATTATAACCAGGGGGAAGTGATGGATTTGAGCTAAGAGGAAGTGGTGTTCCAATAGGATCTTGGGTGATAACCGTCTTTCCAGAAGAAATAGGTGTAGCTTGTGAGACCATGGTAGACCTAGTGAGATGGAGAGGAAGAATTGAGTGAGAACCAAGAAAAAATTGGTCTGAAACTGTGACAAAATTACTGGTTGTGCCAGTAAACTGATCTAAAGGTATGATAAAAGTAGTGGAAGTCACAGGAGTTTTTGATGCCATAGGTTGATTAGGAGTTATCGAGCGTAAATGGCTCATTCTTAATTTATCAAAAATATCTTGTCCCGAAGAGGTTCTCCAAAGAGTATGACTAGGACCAGGAGTGCTAGGATCAAAATTTCCAATAGTGTGAACTGGATTTCTAAACGAATCACTTTGAAAAAATGGATCATCTACACTAGACTCTGTGTGAGGTCCAGTAGGTATTTCAATATATTCTTCAGCAACAATGTCTCTTGATGAATTGATTCAGATAAAATGAGGATCTTGTACAACACTCAATAACGGGTTTACAAGAAGTATTGACTCCTCCAATGGATTTGAACTTCCAATCTCATAGCTATTTTCGTTATTGGCTGCTCTTTCAAGAGATCCCTATGCTGAGTTAGGAAGCAAAGGAACGTAATCTTCTTGATATTCTGGAGGTAGCCCTTGCATCCTACATGAATGGTGATGGCCTATGTTGGCCGCACCAAATAAAGAACGAAACAAATCTATGGCCAACTAGAGAGAAAAAAAACACTCACTAATAAAATCTAGAAATCAAAACAAGCAAACAAACCTTGTTATTTTGAAGTCACTAATTGGTGATGAAATCCAACGTCGCGAAATCAAGACAACAAGGGACAGGGATAAAGTGGGTGGAAAAGTTACATTGATGACTTGCTTAACGAACTTACACGCTTGTGCAAGCTCCCACACATAATCGTGGGTATACCCTCCAAGGAGCCCGAGTGAGTTTGTCCAATGTCAATTCCAAGTAGTGTGAATACTTTCTCCTCCATATTCACCTCATGTAAAGACTCTAAATAGATAGGCTACTAACGTTACCAATTACAACAATGATGCTTGGGGAAACAATCGACAGTCTGATCCATGTGCAAAGGCATGGTATCTAGCCAAAAATCAACTCAAGAAGGCCCCCACAGGATTATCTTCTCAAGTGACCCCCAATAATATGCGCAATCTATACACTAAGACCAACAAAGCAGGGTGAGTAACTATGCCAGTCCTAATGTGACCTCATCATTGACCCTTGTGTTAGAAGGGATTCCTAGGACAAAATGTAGCAAGTAGGTTTGAACTCTCCCTATCACAAGATACTATTGTTTGTTTCGATTCTTTGGAGAGTGTGCCTTACAACCTATTCCAAAGTGATATCCTAGCTAATTTTGGTGAAGATAATTTCTAGAAAATAAAAGTTGCTAATAAATTTTAAAATTACGTTGTATTTTAAAGGTGGTTGTTTACTCAAAAGGGAAACAAAAATGAAATTGATGATGTATCGACCTTGACCCAATAAAATGCAAGAAGAGATGATTATACAATATTTCAATTCGATGAACTCTAATTACAGTAGGGAGAAGGTATATCTTTTTGAAATGCAAAATCTACAAAACACAATTTCTCAATTTTTGAATGAAAAAGATTCCAAACAATCAAATGCTACAAAATTTTCCAATTTTCTCTTTTAACAAATATTTTGAATGAAAATATTTTCTTGTAAAAGACTACTTAAAAAAGGATGAGTTCAGTTGTTTCTTTCTCAAATCATATCAAAGATGTAATGAAGAAAAGAAAGAATAATCCAAGAAAATTAACACATTCTCAACACTATTCCCAAATCAAACCTATAATGCAGACAAAAATGAAACAATAAGAATTTTTTTTGTCAAATACAAAAGAAAAATTGTCTCTCAATCAAAGAACAATCCAGAAATTAAAAACAATCCACAACTTCAGATAAATCAGAGATCCTTTGTCGAAAAAATACTCAAGATCAAGACATAGAGATTATACCCTCCTGATAAAAATAAAAAGAAAAACTTGCAAAATTTACAAAGAAAAATTTCAATCTTCGAAAAGAAATCAAATGCAAGATTCAAACTTATAAATCAATCATTCAGTACTGTCATAAGTTCATCCCAAGCATTTGAGAAAAAATTGGGCAAGAAAAAGAAAAATTGGCTATCTGCAACAATTCCTACAGGAATCGTCGCAGGTGGCAGTGGAACACAGTGCGACGATCTAGGGTCGTCGCATGATGCCAATAGGGTATAGTGCGACGTCATCAAACTGGTATGCACCAGTAGAGCGCGACATCAGAGGATTGTTGTGGTTTGTCTATAGAGTACAGTGTGATGATCTCTGAAACTAAAGGAAAATGGAAAGAAAGACAAACATTTTCACTGAACCTTCAGACCCAGAGAGTCTATATGGATCACCCACGGACTCAGAAAATGAATTTGACCAAAATAAGGTAGGTTAAAAACAAAGAATACGCAAAAAACCAAAAGAAATCCATTCCCCCGTATGGTCGCCAATTGTTTTATTGGACTAATCGATAAGTGCAGACACAAACAGATCTCCCTAGTGTCATCCTTGTAGCTCCTTCCTTGCATTTGCAAAATAGTAAGCTTGTCTAAGAATCAAAAAACAAAAAAGGAGGGAAACAATGATATATGTATTCTGATGAAGTCTATGTATATGATCATGTAATTATACAATAGAAGACAAGATGCTTATATAGGGAAGAAATGTATTAATGTATTTAAATGAATAGAAAGTGGAGAAGACAACCCATGCCTTGATGTTGCAAGATCCCCTTTCAATGGCTCTTTGCTTCAACACACACACCTTTTCTCCAATCTAACTTGAATTACTAAAGCAAATCTCTCAAGCATAATTTGAAGTAGAACTCTCCATACAAATATTAGCCTATTCAACCTTATCATTTTCCGTGAGAGATCCCTCTTTATATAGTGTGAAAGAGACATGGATGAGGATATTAGGATGATCCCACCAAATTAGAAAAGCAAGTAAGATCCAAACTGATCAGAGGCCACCTCACCTTATAGAAGATTCCTTTCTAGAACTTTCATGAAATTTGTCTTTTCCTATGATTTAAGCATCATCACACCCTATGCAAAAGCAACATGCGACGATGTCATAGTCCAAGTTTAGGGAAGAGTGAAACAATAAGGCATCATCGCACCCCATGTATATGGTAGGGTGCGATGACCTTCCTTGATGTGGTTTTTGAAAGAGGAAAGAAAATCAAGAAAGTCTTCTTTTAATATTTTCAGGGAACATGAACACATGTTGTCAGTTAACCGCTGAGGTGACCAAAATAATGTGTAATAGGGTACAATTCTCTTACCTTTCCAACCTCAATCCACTTGGCCTTGCTTGGATTTGGTCCTTTAATACCAACTTGAAGGTATTCCACATTCCCTCGTTTTGAACTTCTCATCCCCCTGTCAAGGATTGTGTCTTCATGTAGTTTTGAAATATATTCTCGAGACAAATCGTCTATAGAAGGAATATGAACATGTTCTCCTTGATCATCAATCAAAGGAGGCTCATACAATCTCAAATTATCAATATTGACAATTGCATACATTTGTATATAAGGAGGCAAATCCAAATGGAAGGCATTGTTACCAATCTTTTTAAGAATCTTGAAAGGTCCATATCTAATTGGTTTCAGTTTTTTACCTTCTCCTTTAAGCTTGTCTTTTCTAATGTAAATCCAAACTTCGTCTCCAACTTGGAAACTGTGATCAACACGATGCTTGTCATGTCTTGTCTTCTACTTGGCCTGGCTCTTTTCCAGCTGTTCCTGTACCATTTGATGCACCGACTAAATTTTTTCAATGAACTTCTTTGCCCTGTCAATGTCATATTGACCATCAATAACAATGTCTTTCCAAAAGATAAAATCTAAAGAAGATTTGGGAAAATAACCAAAACATGCTTCAAATGGAGATGTTTGAGTTGAAGAGTGATTAGCCCAATTGTAATCATGTTGAATGTAGGTTCTCATCCCAAATATTAGGATGCTTGTTGCAATAACCACGTGGAAGATGCACTATTGTCCTATTAACCACTTGTGTTTCGCCATCGGTTTGTGGATGAAAAGTTGTGCTCTTTTTCAGCTTGATGTCCATGAGTGTCCATAAACTTGACCAAAATTTCCCGAAAAATTGAGAATATCGATCACAAATAATGGATTTAGGCAACCCAAAATGTACCCAAACATGCTGAAAGAACATATGTGTCATTTGCTCAGTTGTAACCTGCTTCTTACAAGGCATGAAAAAACACATTTTTCTAAAATGGTCAACCACAACACAAAAGATAATCATGATTTTTGTATACATAGGTAGACCTCCTACAAAGTCCATGGAAATGCTTTCCCAAGGACAAGAAGGAACATGAAGTGGAGTATAAAAACCCAACTTTCGATTGCTAGTATTCATTTATTTTAGGCCAATAACAATACCTTTGAAAATTAGCCAATGTCTTTCCTAGACCAAAGTGGCCAACAATAGGAGAAGAATGAAATTCCCTTATGATGTTGACTCTTTCACCCTGTGGAATACATAGATTTCTAATATGATACAAAATCTCATCATGCACATGGTAATCCAATTCCTCAACTTGCTTAGGATGACATAGAGTTGCATAAACCTCTTTAAAATCTACATCTAAAGCATATTGTTCAACACAACTCTCATGCATACTATAATTATGCTTAAGAATAACTGAATCACTAACAATAGGCTTAGAAAGAATATCAACAACTTTGTTATAAATTCTTTTTTTATACCTTATAACCAAGTGGAATTTTTGTAGAAAACCCATCCATCTGAACTTCCTTGCTTGTTGTAGCTTCATTTATGATTGTAAGTATTGCAATGGTTGATGATCTGTGTGAATGATAGTTTCTTTTCCCAAAAATAATGTTTCCATTTTTTCACACTTTGTACCAATGCATACAACTCCTTATCATAAGTAGGATAGTTAATCTCAACACCATTAAAAGTTTCATAATGAAAACAAATGGGTTTACCATGTTGCAACAAGACTGCTTCCATTGAATAATTCCTTGCATCTATTTGGATCTAAAATGGTTGTCTCAAGTTTGGAAGTGCAAGAACTGGAGCTGAACTAATATTCTCCTTAAATGCATCAAATTATTTTTGTTTCTTTCTTTCCCATTGGAAAAATTGCTTCATGCTTGTCACTGCATGTAATGGAGCTACAATTGAAGAGACGTTAGCAATAAAATTTCTCCAATATTGGGTTGTTCCCAAAAATCGTCTTACTTCAATCACATTGTTGGGCTTTGGCCAATCCAAAATAATTTTTACCTTGGAAGGATCAATTTCCAGTTCTCCTCCTCCAATGATATGCCCCAAGTAAAAAAGTGAGGTCTTTCCAAACTCACATTTATACATCTTTAAAAATAAATTTTCTTTCTTTAAGAAATCCATAACTTGCTTTACATGCATAACATGATCTTCATGATATTTTGTAAATATCAAAATGTCATCCAAGTAGATAATCACACAATCATCAAGAAAAGGTCTTAAAACATCATTCATGATTCTCATGAATGTAGTAGGATGATTGTAAAGTCCAAATGGCATTACCATCCACTCAAACAAACCTTTCTTTTTTTTGAAAGCTCTCTTCCAAGTGTCTCCTTCAACAATCCTAATCTGATAATACCCACTTCTCAAATCTAATTTAGTAAAATACTTAGCATCTTTCAATTGATGAAGGAAATCATCAATTCTAGGAAGAGGATGACGATTCTTTATCGTAATCTTTTTCAATGACTTGGAATATACACAAATGTGCCATGTACCATATTTATTTGGCACTAAAACAATTGATGATCGACCTGGTGATGTGCTTGGCATGATGACCCCTTTTTCAAGCAATTCTTGGATTTTTTTTTAAATTTCAACATCTTCCATGACTGACATTCTGTACATACCAATGTTGGATAGCCCTTTTTGGAGGAAATCCCTTTGTTTCCTGAAACATCTCATCATATTAGTTAAAAACCTCATATAAATTAGATTTCAGCATTGAATCATAACCTTGGAAATGTTATTTTTCAACATTGTCTTTGGGTTTGATCATTAAGAGGAAAAAAATCTTACTAGCATTGACTAGTCTCTTCATTTGTCCAACATTTACAGGTGACAAATTCAATTTCTTTGTATGTGCTCTAACAATGTACTCAACTCCATTTTTAAACAAATGATACTTATTCTCATGACAATAAAAGATGGCTCTCCTATCATATAAGTATGGGCTTCGCAACACAATACCACATATATCCAAAGGAATAACATCAAGATATACCTCATCTATACAATTTGCAGTGAAGGAAAATCTAATTTTACACCTTCTTGTCACATGCAATTTGGCATTGGCACATATCCATCCTAGAGGGTATGGTTTAGGATGTAGAGTAGTTTCCAATTTTAGTTTCTTGACAGTGTCTTCAGATATGAGGTTTTCTTGAGATCCAGTATAAAAAAGAGTATCTATCTTGGTATGATTTGAAATCACCCTTATGTGGAAAAGCTTTATTCTTTCTTTTTCCTGTTGAGTTTCATTCAAGCTATTACTACTTGAAGAACTAGTACTTTCAATTGAGTCCTTATCTTGAAAACCCATGGTTGTAATATTTGTTTCATCACCCGAATCATAACCTAAATCATGTTGTATGGTTGCAGTAGTCTTTGGTTTCCCCTTATTGCTGAACATTTTGGGTCTCTTTTTAGGATGAAGTTTCCAACAATGGTATTCATCATGGCCATCTTTTGAATAGTGTTTCATGTGAGTTTCTCTCCCTCTTTCTTGACTAAAGCATTCTTTCTTCCATTTCCATTGAACGTATTCTTTCCTTTGTCTCCATGAGAAAAAGGTTTCTTGCTGCCCTCTTGAGGTTCATTCCTCCATCTTGCTTCCAAATGAGTTTCTTGTACACAAATTGTTGGACATATTGTCATTGATGTATTGTCATTGACGTCAACAGCCGATGGTGCACATAAATCTTAGAAGAGAAAGCACAGTTCAGAAACATGACAAATGAAGCTCAGAAGGGAAAGCACAGTGAAAAAACATGATTGGGATCGAAATCCCCATAGGAGAAACCAAGACCATTGGATACGCAAGCTCCAGATCAACGATGGGGATAGATTGTGGATAACAAGAGTATAATTAAAAGTACGTGCTATTTCCAGTCCCACAATTAGTCAGGACCATCAGATCTTATAGATTCAAAGATCAATGACTGTGGTTGATCCATCAACAAATGCACAACTTCAATTGCAGAGTTTGGGTGACGGGCTAAACCACCACTAAGTTATGGTTCCATAATCCACATTGATCATTGGATCACTTTAAGTGGAAAGATATGATAAGAAAATAAGAAGATTCGTTGGATTTAAACCTAGGCAAAGAAGCATCGCAGATAGATCGAGTTGTCGATCTAAGATCATGATCAACAAAGAACATTCAGTTTCGGTTAAAAGTTGTGAGGAGGTTACACTTCGGGGAATCTCAATTTAGAATAATTGTGAAGTGGAGAAATCGAATTACCCGAAGTCCCGAAGGCCGAAATTTTGAAGTCACTCTCAGCCGTCGATATGAGATACATTTCAGATAGTATTATGACCGTTAGATCAAGGAGATTAATATGTGTCACATTGAGAGATACACATCAGCAGATCATGTCAGCAAGGACATGTGGCACAGTCAGATAATGACAAGTGTCAAGATGAAATCGACATTTTAGGTACGTATAAATCACGAATCTGAATGACACATGGTAGCCATTCGACCCATGTCATGTCAACAAGAGACGTCAGTAAATTACGTCACTCCGGGAGTTTTACTTCGGTATTTTTACCACCAACAAATGACCAAAGTGTTGAAGTCGCAAAGGAAAAAGTTCTGAAGTCCTGAAAGCTGAAGTGTCAAAGTCGTGAAGTTCCAAAGGCCGAAGTGATGAAATCGCAAAGGAAAAAGTCTGAAAGTCCTGAAGTGGACATAATTCGTCCGATCTAAAGAACACTCCAAGAGAATTCTTGACAATTGATCAAGTATAGTGGAAGGATAGTGTAAGTGGAATAGCCAAACTCTCGAAGTGCCGACAATTTTCCATCTCATCAAGAGATTAAAACGTGGTCGTTGAATCTTATAAGCGCTCAAGAACTCGTTTGTCCTTGCCCATGGTCACAATCATTGGTCATATGGAATAAGAGAAATAAATTCAAAAGAAAATAGGTCACTAAATTTGATAAGCATGTGGTTTTGCATTTGTTGGTCATATGAAAAGGGTTCGAAAGAAAACGCCTCTGCAAAACTCAGTTTCTGCAATAATTGTAGAGATTTGGGATCGAGTTAAAAGATGAAATTGATCCATATCTATGATCAATTTATGAAAAGCCTTTAAGGTAAGGTTTGAATAATAACAAAGATTATGCTTAAGTTAAATGAAGAGGTGCAATGGTCCAAACAAAGGGACACAATGTTTTATATCTCACACCAGTTTGAAGATTATATAAACAAGAAAAAGTCATGAGAAGAAGGTGTTTCCGCAGTCCAGATAAGAATATCAAACATAAGAAGATTCCAAGAAGAAGATTTGTTGGTTCTTATGAAGTGAGGGTGGAAGGGACGAGCATGGAAGCATTCACATCCTTACCAAGAAAGTTGTAATTTACAAGAAAGTTGGTGCTTCCTAGGGTTGGTGCCCTAAATACAAGGAAGTTAGTGCTTCCTAGGGTTGATGTCCTAAAGATGAGGGAGTTGGTTCTTCCTAGGGTTGGTGGCCTAAAATCAAGGGAGTTGGTTCTTCCTAGGGTTGGTGCCCTGAAGAAGCGGATTGGTGTCTCCTAGAGTCGGTTCTCTAAAGAGGATTGGTGTCCATCATTATTCTTTATAAAACTTGTAATTGTTGTTAAATATATTTATATACTTGATTTTTCATACAATTCATTGTTGATTCATTGTGATAATTGATAAAATATAAAAAGAAACTGCTAATTGTTGAAAAAGGGTAATACTGATTCACCTCCCCCCTCTCAGTATTCCAACATTTGGTATCAGAGCGGGTGCCTTCATAATAGCTTGACATCTGAAAGGTATATCATGAAGATGGATCAACAAGAGGGAATGTCTAACAACAAAGCACCATTGTTTAATGGAGGAGGCTATGCTCTATGGAAGGTAAGAATGAAAAAAATCTTGTTGGCTCTTGGTTTTGATATCTGGCAATCTGTTGTAGATGGTTACGCTACACCAGCTACTGCACCCAAAGATGTTGCAGGAAAGAAAATATGTAAAGACAACTCAAGAGCAGTTAATGGAATTCTAGGAGGGTTGACCAATTCCATATGTTTGGAGGTTATGCATTGTAAATCAACCAAATAAATTTGGGACAAGTTGGAGGTTGTATATGAAGGAGATGACAAAGTCAAGGAAGCCAAACTACAAAACTATATAGCTCAGTTTGAAAATCTGAAAATGAAAGAAGAAGAAAACATTGTTGAATACTTTCATAGGGTAGATGAGGTATTGGCCAATTCAGTCAGAGCAACAAGAGAAGAACTTGAATATAAACCTATTGTGCAAAAAATACTAAGGTCATTACCTATGAGATATGATGCCAAGATCTCTTCAATTGAAGATAGGTCTGATCTTCACACACTCACAGTTGATCAACTCCATGGAATTTTTACAGCATATGAAATGAGAACATGGAATGATAAATCACCAAAAAAGGAAACAACCTTTAAAGAATCTAAAAAGAGGCAGAAGCAAAATACTAATGATGAGTTATCAGATATATCTGCTGAGGAAACTGCCAACTTCATAAATAAACTCAAGAAAGGGTCAGGGAAATACAAAGGGAAGATTCCTCTAATATGTTTTAACTGTGGAAAAATTGGACACTTTGCCAATAAGTGTCCCTATCCTAAGAAGGAGGAAAGTGATGATGAAATAACCTTAAAAAATCAGAAGAAAACCAAAACTGGTAATAAAAAGAAGTTCTACAAGAAAAAGAAAATGGTCTTTACCCAAGAAGACAGTAGCTCATCAGAAGAAAATGAAGAAGATGAACTGGAGATTCTATTTATGGGGATCAAAACTCAAGATGATAGTAGTTTGGAAGATGAAGAAGAAGTAAACTTAGAAGAAGAAATCCTTAGTGTGATTGAAGAACTAAGAAAATCCAAAAAACAAAACAGGGTAGTAAGGGAAGAGCTTCTAGAAATTAAAGAATATACTAAATCAAGAGAGAGGGAAGTTTCCAAAACCATCAAAGAGTCAGAAAAAATCATTAGTGATTTAAAGTCTCAGCTCCTGGAAACTAATAAAATTGGAGAAGTCATTTGACAACAACTAAATGATAAGAAACAAGTATGTAAGGAACTAGAAGCTGAGATTAAGTTGCTAAAAGGTGAAATTGAGAAAGAAAAGAAGGGATCACAATTTGAAAATAGTTCAAAAATCTTGGATGAAATTATCAATAGTCGAAGGTCACCAAAAAACATGACTGGTTCGGGAATACACTCAAGACTCAACTCCTACATTACAAGGATATGTCAAGAAACAAATTAGTTATGCAGATACTCTGAAAAATTCATTAAAAAAGGAGGATAATCAGGAAAAAATGATACCATTGAAAACTGTTAGACATAAACAAAAATCGATACTCCCTACTAGAGTAAAAAATGGCAAGATAAATACAATCATTAGAATGAATCCCCCTAAATATCTATTTATTGTATATTGTTACTCTTGCAATAATTTTGGACATAAGGCAGTACACTGCAAAGCTTATGGACAACACAATTATAGAAATGATAAGAGATATAAAAGCAATGATTACAATACAGATAAGAGAAACTATAACTCATTTTCTCCTTTGCAAATCTTCAATAGTGAATGCCAAAAATGCAACAACTATGGTCACAAAACTAGTGAATGTAGATTTCCAAAATATGATAAAAGAATAAATAATCCTATTAATCAAAAAGTATGGAAGAAAAGACAAACAAAGTGCAAAGTAGCCTTATATACAAGAAATCAGGGATGCCAGTGGTCTATTCACAGTGAATGTTCCAATCACATGACTGGATATCAAAACAAATTTCTCAAGCTAAATGAGAAAGGAAAAGGAAAAGTAACTTTTGGAGATAACATGTCAACCAAGATACTGGGAAAAGGCACTGTTAGGTTAGGAAATAATAAAACTAAAGAGGAAGATGTACTTCTGGTAGAAAATCTCAAACCTAATCTCTTAAGTGTAAGCCAAACATTTGATCATGGTCACATACTTACTTTTGATTCTCAGAAATGTAAGATTAGGAAAAGGGACACTAGAAATATAGTGGAAGTTGCACCAAGAACATTTAGCGATGTGTACATCCTTAATATAGATTAAGAAGATAAATGTTGTTTAAGCCAAGTAGATGAAATATGGATATGGAATAAAAGGTTGGGACATTTAATCTTTGACAACTTGATCAAATCCAACAAGAAAGAGGCAGTTAGGGACCTACCAAAAATGATTAAGCCTTCATATCCCATTTGTAAACATTGTCAAATAAGAAGGAAAACAAGAGTTAGGTTCAAAACAAAAGAAAACTCCACAACAAAACCATTAGAGCTTATTCACACAGATCTATGTGGACCTACTAGAACCAAAAGTACTTATGGTGAACATTATTTTATGTTGATTGTTGATGATTACACAAGACTGACCTGGGTTTTATTTTTAAAAGAACAATCAGAAGCCTTTGAGACATTCGAAACATTTAAAGATCTTGTAGAAAATGAAATAGGTATCAAAATTAAATGTCTAAGATCAGACAATGGAGGATAATTCACCTCTAAAGAGTTCACTCAATTTTGTGAAAACCATGGTATCAAAAGACAATTTTCATCCCCTAGGACTCCTCAACAAAATGGAGTGGTAGAAAGGGAAAACATAACAGTTCAAGAAGCTGCAAGAACTATGCTAAATGAAGCCAAACTTCCAGACAAATTCTGGACAGATGCAATCCGCACAACAATTCACATACTTAATAGAGCTCAGTTGAGACCCAATAATGACAAAACCCGTTATGAGCTATGGTTTGGGAGGCCAGCCTCTGTAAAACACTTTAGAATTTTTGGAAGTAAATGTTACATAAATCATGATGAAGATAACCTAGGAAAGTTTGATCCAAGATCTGATGAAGGAATATTCTTAGGATACTCATCGAATAAAAAGGAATACAAATTTTATAATCTCAGACTTCTAAAAATAGTGGAAAGTGAAAATGTAAAAATAGATGATATAAAAAATGGCATATCCCAAGGCATTGATAAATAATCTCAACGAGAAGATTATGATACAAAATATCAACAAGAGGAGGATGATGTATAATATTAGCAAGAAAATGATGATGAAACACATTAAAATAAACTACACACTGATGAAGAAGACAATGAATAAATGCCCTTGCCAATAGCTCCATCAAAAAGAGTTCAGAAGAATCATCCTAAAAGCCAGATCATTGGAGATAAAAGTGCAGGAATAGAAACAAGAAGGAGACTATCCTTTGACTCAGAACAAGCAATTCTATCCTTAATTGAACCTAAGTCCATTAAAGAAGATGTCAAAAGTAAAGATTGGATAAAATCAATGAATGAAGAACTAGATCAAATAGAATAGAATCAGACTTGGGAATTAGTTCCAAGACCCAAAAACAAGAATTTGATAGGAACTAAGTGGATCTTCAAGAACAAATTAAATGAAAATGGGGAAATTATAAAGAACACAGCCATATTAGTTTGGCAAGGGATATTTCCAAGTAGAAGGTATTGATTTTGAAGAAACCTCCACTCCTGTAGCAAGACTTGTGGCCATCAGAATGTTCCTAGAATTTGCATGCTTCAAAGATTTCAAAATCTATTAGAGGGATATCAAATCAGCATTCCTTAATGGAACACTGGAAGAAGAAGTCTACGTTGAGAAACCAGAAGGATTCATTTTATCAGAAAACTAGGACTATGTGTGCAAACTAAAAAAGGCCCTGTACGGTCTTAAACAAGCCCCCAGAGCATGGTTCTCTAGGCTTGATTAGTATCTACAAAAACATCGATAGAAGAGAGGGACTACTGAAAACAACCTATATATCAAAATTGAGGATCAAAACATGATTGTTGTGGTAGTATATGTAGATGACATTATATTTGAGAGTAATCCCTCTACATTAAGCATAAAATTTGCAACTAAAATGCAAGAAGAGTTTAAAATGTCTATGCTAGGAGAACTTTCATTTTTCTTAGGTTTACAAGTAAATCAAACAAAAATGGAATATTGGTTTCACAAACCAAATATATCAAATACATGCTGAAGAAATTTCAAATGGAAAACAGTAAACCCATGAGTACTCACATGGTTACTGGATGTAAGATAAGTCTAGAAGATGACTCACCAAAAGTGGATCAAACAATGTATAGATCAATGATTGGAAGTTTACTCTACTCAACAACAAAGAGACCTGGCATCATGCAAGTTGTAGGAATTGTGGGGATATTTTAATCTCAACCTAGAGAAAATCACTTAAAAGTAGTAAAAAGAATATTCAAATACCTTCAAGGCACCCTAGAATTTGGATTGTGGTATCCAAAAGATAAAAATTTCAATCTAATTGCATATACTGATGTTGATTGGGAAGGTAGCATAGATGATAGAAAAATCACCAGTGGAGGAGCATTTTTCTTGGGAAAAAGTCTAGTGGCATGGCCAAGAAAGAAACAAACATCCACATCTCTTTATACAACAGAGGCAAAATACATTGTTGCTGCATCTTGTTGCACACAAGTCCTTTGGATGAAACAAACTTTAGAAGACCTACAAATAAAATATAACAATCCTATTACTATTAACTGTGACAACACTAGTGCCATAAGAATCTCTAAAAGTCCAGTGATGCATTCTAAAACTAAACACATACCTATCAAATACCATATTTTAAGAGATCAGGTGGTCAAAATTGTGCATGTAGACACCAAAGAATAGATTGCAGACATTTTCACAAAATCTCTACCCAGGAATACTTTTGAAAATATCCGACAAAAATTAGGATTAATTCAAAAACCTCATTAAAAATCAGAGGAGCATTACCATAGGGGGAGAAACCCTTTTCCATTGATGTCAAAGGGGGAGAGTAACTTCATAAAGAAAAGCATCATCACAAGGGGAGTATGTATGAATTTAAAGCGTTTCCCTCAATGAAAAAGGGGGTGATTGTTGGACATATTGTCATTGATGTATTTTCATTGATGTCAACAGTCGATGATGCACATAAATATCATAAGGGAAAGGACAGTGCAAAAACGTGATGAATGAAGCTCAGAGGGGAAAGAGAAATGCAAAAACATGATCGGGATCGAAATCCCCACAGGAAAAACCAAGACCATTGGATACATAAGCGCCATATCAACGTCAGGGATAGATTGTGGAGAACGAAAGGTGAATTAAACAAGCGTGTTATTTCTAGTCCTGCAATTAGTTAGGAACATCAAATCTTTTATAGATTTAAATATCAATGATTGTGGTTGATCCATCAACAAATGCACGACTTCAATTGTGAAGTTTGGGTGATGGGATAAACCACGCGCAAATTATGGTTCTGCAATCCACATTGAACATTGGGTCACTTTAAGTAGAAGGATAGGATAAACAAAGAAAAAGAGTTGTTGGATTTAAACCTAGGCAAAGTAGCATCATAGATAGATCGAGCTATCGATCTAAGATCATGATCAATGAACAACATTCAGTTCAGGTTAAAATTTGTGAGGAGGTTACACTTCGGGAAATATCACTTCGAAAGAATTATGAAGTTGAGAAATCGAATTACTCAAAGTCCTAAAGGCCGAAATTCAGAAGTTACTCTCAGCCGTCGATCTGAGATACATTTTGGATAGTATTATGACCGTTAGATCAAGGAGATGAATATGTGTCACATTGGGAGATATACATTAGTAGACCATGTCAGCAAGGACACGTGGCATAGTCAGATAATGACAAGTCTCAAGATGAAATCAAAATTTTAGGTACGTATAAATCATGAATCTGAGTGACACATGGAAGCCACTCGGCTCGTGCCTTATCAACAAGTGACGTCAGTAAGTTATGTCACTTCGGGAGTTTTACTTCGGGAGTTTCACCACCAAAAAATGATAGAAGTGTCGAAGTTGTGAAGGAAAAAGTCCCGAAGGCTTGAAAGCCGAAGTGTCGAAGTCGCAAAGGACAATGTCCCGAAGTTCTGAAGGACGAAGTGCCTAAACCGTGAAGGACAAAGTCCTGAAGTGGACATAAATCGTCCTATATAAAGAACACTTCGGGATAATTATCGACCATTCATCAAGTACAGTGGAAGGATGTTTTAAGTGGAATAGCTAAAGTCCTGAAGTGCCAATAGTTGTCTATCTCAACGAGAGATTAAAACATGGTCGTTGATTCTTATAAGCTCTCAAGCACTTGTTTGGCCTAGCTCATGGTCACCGACGTTGGTCATATGGAATAAGAGAAATAAAGGAAAAAGAGAATACATTGCTAAATTTGATAAGCTCGTGGTTTTGCATTTGTCAGTCATATGAAAATGGTTCGAAGAAAGTGCCTCTGCAGAACTCAGTTTCTGCAATAATTGAAGATATTTGGGATCGAGTTAAAAGATGAAATTGACCTATATCTATGATAAATTTATGAAAATCCTTCACGGTAAGGTTTGAATAATAACAAGGATTATGGATAAGTTAAATGAAGAGGTGTGATGGTTGAAACAAAGGGACACAATGTTTTATATCTCACACCAGTTTGAATATTATATAAACAAGAAAGAGTGGTGAGAAGAAGGTGTCTCTGCAATCCAGATAAGAATATCAAAATAGAAGCAGAGTCCAAGAAGAATAATTGTTGGTTCTTATGAAGTGAGGGTGGAAGGGAGGAGCATGGAAGGATTCATATCCTTACCAAGCAAATTGTAATTTAAAAGGAAGTTGGTGCTTCCTAGGGTTGGTGCCCTAAATACAAGGAAGTTGGTGCTTCCTATGGTTGGTGCACTAAATACGAGAGAGTTGTTTCTTCCTAGGGTTGGTGCCCTAAAATCGAGGGAGTTGGGGCTTCCTAGGGTTGGTGCCCTGAAGAAGGGGATTGATGTATCCTAGATTTGGTGCTCTAAAGAGGATTGGTTTCCTTCATTATTCTTTATAAAACTTGTAATTGTTGTTAAATATATTTATATAATTGATTTTACATACAATTCATTGTTGATTCATTGTGATAATCAATAAAATAAAAAAATCAACTGCTAAGTATTGAAAAAGAGTGATACTAATTCACCCCCCCCCCTCTCATTATTCCAACACAAACTTCATCTAGACTTGTAGGGTTAAACATAAGTATTTTGTGCCTCAAGTAGCTATGCAATTCTCCAATATATTTGAGTAAATTTTCTCAAGAATACAAATCTATACCCAAAATCAAATCCCTTCTTCTAAATTCTTGAGTGTAGCCCTGAACAATTTTCCCTTTATCTTGTCTAAAGTTTTTCCAATCCATAATATCTTTCTGTATGTATGCTAATGGATTGAATTTTCTTTTAAGTGCAACAATAAAATCATTCCAAGAGGATAAAAATTTACCATGTTTCTTCATGTCCTCTTGAGTTTTCACTTCCCACCAAATCAATGTTGCACTGTCCAATCTTAAAGAAGCAAGTTGAATCTTAGTTTCATCATATTTTATCCTTTGTATCCTACAATACATTTCAATATGACGAATCCAATTATCCAATTTCTCAGCATTTACCTCTCCCTTGTTCATAGGCAATTCAAACTTAATATCAAGATTAAGAAAAGGAGTTTGTAGAGGCGTTTTACCATGTTCTTTTGGAGAATTTGGAGGTGGTTGTGAAATGGTAGGATAAGTGGAATATGGAGGTGAATGAGGTGGAGAATCACCATTCCCTCCATTTCCCTTTGGAGTGTTATTACCACTGTCTCCATTACCCTTTGGAGGGTTTGAGCTTTCACCTTGCAATCTTTCATTTCTTTCTTCAAATAAAACTTTCACCATCTCAGTCATCTCATAGAAATATTTTCTGAAAGTTTCATCCTCTGAAGGAAGAGTTTCATGACTCTCCCCATGAGCCATACTTGGTGAATATCTCCTTGAAGCTTGAGGTGATTGGGTAGTTCTTCTTCTTGATAGTTGAGAACTTGGCTCTACAAGTTGACCTTCTCCCTTTGTGAGCTTCAACCTTGTAAGAATCAGAAAACAAAACACTTGCAAACAATAAAGCCTTCAAAAACCCTAGCTTTGATACCAACTTGATCTAAAAATGATAAGACTTGTATCGTTTAAAGTATTTGTAAGTGTTAATAATGTGTTCTTGGGAAAAAGGATCAATTTTCAAACAAATAAACTAGAGGGTTTTCACACTTAAGATGCACATAATAAACAACAATAACGACCAGAAAAGTAAACACATAACACAACAAATTATAAAAGAGTTCACCCCTCTCTTTGGATACATCTCCTGGTCCATCTTCCAATCGATATTTTTAATTATTTTCTCAAAGTGTTAAAAAATGTGGTTTACAATGCTCAAAATTCAAAATAGATGGCTTGAATGGCTCGATAAAATCCAAAAACCCCTAGTTAGGGTCTTTCTACACCTTATTTGGCCAAAAGATAAAGAAGTTATCCTCCTGGAAAATTTCCCCTTAAATATTGGTGTCTTTGGTTCTCCAATTCTTACCTATGTGTGACTAACTTGGTTCCCACAGTGTTATTGGGCAAAAAACCTAGCACACCACATGGTTCTGAGATATGGGGTGACTTGTCGAACAATTAGGGCCTAGCGCCTTTTTCAGCAGAGGTGTTGGTCGCATGGGCGCCATATGGCCACGTCCCAATGCCGAGTTTGGACCCCTTCGGATAGTGGATGTAAAGCTCGTGCCAACAATCCTATGGAGTGGCCATATGGAATAGCTCTCGCACCTTCCAAGCTTAACACAGTGGTTAACCATCCCCACACCATAGGTTATGTGAAATGGTTATATGTAGTGTATGAACTGGGGGTTGGGGATAATCCTTGACCCTTTTTTCCGCCAACCAAATCCAGTGTGCAATTCAAATAAATATTAAACAATATATGGGTAAAAACCATCGCATAGGCGGGTTGGTGGCCCAACCTATCCAAAGAATATGGAATGCGTAGGTCCTGGGATCGATCCCCGCAAACTCCAAAAATTCTTTTACACTACCATAAGGGATCCACGTGGTATCCTACAACTAGGCCATGTGGTACCATACCACTTGCAACCCAAACGACATGTGTCAGCACCCTACTAGTCCACTTAACTTGTCAAATCACTTGCCTAGTCACCCTGCCAACTCACAATCTCTACATAATGGTCATTCCACATCATGTGTGACGTGTGGGAACCGTACCATGCCACATCAACACTGTACGGACTATAGAGTCAACAAATTTTTTCTTATTTGGAAAAATGGACAGAACATGATATATCACTCATACGACATCCATTTGAACCCGTTCAAGTTACACTGGGATCGTGAGGACAAGGCCTACACATGTGTTCCTTTTGAAGAAATTCTGAGCACTTTGATTTTTGAGCAAATTTTGATCCCTTGGATCACACAGGTCAAGGGCACATGACAGTAAAGGATCCAACTTTATCAAGTTTTCAAAGCAAGGAAAATCTTGAACCAAGGAAAGTGGCTTACCCAAATTCAGCAGAAATTTTCTCATATGATGGAGGAAATCAATGCAATGGAGACCATTTCTTCCTAAGGGGGAGGATTGATCCATATGCATTTCGGTGGCCTCCCACCTATTCCAACTAGTTCATTTTGGCAGTTTTCCAGCTTGGCATTTTTTCCTAGTTTTCGGGTCCTCAACTTCTGGGGCCATTTGAGGCCCTAAAGAAGATTTTTAGGGCTTTCAATAGTCATACCATATAAAAAATAGATTATAATGGAAACATGTGAATTACTCAAATAGACCTTTCCAACGACATATCGTGCGCCTAAAACGTAGATCGTATGCAAAAGTTACAACCTCGGGAAGTTGATGTACTAAATTACCCCAACGAGGCCCACGTGACTTTTGGCACTTCATCTCCTAGGGTTAGGTTTTTGGATGTCTATGGTTTTGGAATTCATTTTTATTGTTAAAATGCCTTTAGAGCCTCATTGTACTCATCTTCTTGCAGATGAGTGAAACCGTCACAGCTCTTCTCAGAGATAAGCCACCACCATTCCAACAAGCTTGTTTTCCACAACATTTTATAGTTTCAACACATTTCCTTATTGAATAGAAGCCATTTTTACTGTATCTCTATTATTTTTTGTTAATAATAATATTAATCTATATTCATTTCATTCTTCTGAATCAAATAAATACACTCAAGACTCAACCTTATACTTGGTTCAGAAATACAAGCATAAAACCTTTAGAAAATAGTGTAGAAGAAGAAGAAGAATGGAGAAGATGCAGATCTATGGTTGTTGATCAGAAGATTGTCTCCATCTTCATGTATGGACCCTTACATTTTTCTCTTCCAATTTCTTTCTTCTAACCCTTTGACAGAGTCCTTTCTTTCTTTTTAAAATTTGTTATTCTAACTTCTTCAGCTAGTTAGGGTTTTTCTCTTCTTGAATTTTCCATACACTTTTCTTATTGATATAATCAAATTAATTAATGCCTCATTGAAGCCTCATTAATGAATTTGTATCATTTACATGTGTCCTAAAGTAGGCCCCTTTTCGTTTTAAGAAAAAAAAATATTTGAAAATTTTAACTCGCTTCCTTTTTAAAGAGAGGACATTATTTTAATTTTATGGAAAAAACATTTGAACTTGAAGCCATGGAAACCATTCTAGATGTAATCTTCATTATCACATACTTCCAAAAGGTCCCTCAGAGTGAGATTTTGAATTATGTATATCAATATATAATATCGTGAAGTCGAGGTACCAAGCATATTTATCAGCAAACCATAAAAGTATAGCTGACTTTTATTTCAATTCCTTAGAGCATCATGGCCAAAAAAAATTTGACAGTTGGTTTGGAGAGTTGGTTGTTATTGATTTCAACCCTTATATATTGATGCCAACCCTTCAATATTGATGTCAACCCTTCGATAGGTCCATATATGTAGATACGATTGTTGGACAATTCATTGTTGATTGTCATTTGTACTATTAATATTGATGGTGAGTTAGTTGGTTGCATGTGAATAAGTTTGCAAGGAGCCCCAAAGGTGTGGCTAAGGAACCCGAATTTGATCAAGAAATATGGAAATAAAGGAAAGCATAATTGCAGATAATACTATCATAGATGGATAATACACATCATGTCATTTCTAATGATATGTTGTACATCACATGGTTTCTCATGGTTAGGGAGTTATGGCCTTGTGAAGTTGGCATACCCTCAAATAATCATCTTGAAGTTCCTAGAAGGTAAACAAACAAGTCAATTACTCTAGAATCTCCTCGAAATTTATCAAGAAGGTTTCTAGTCAAAGTGGTTGAAACTAAAAGTTAATTATGGGTAACATTGTTGCAAAAAGAAAAAAAGAAAAAAATTAGGTATGACAAGGAATTGTGAGTTTACTAATTATGGGTAAAAGTAGTTGCAACAAGAAAGTGGGTTATCCTTAAAAGAAGGAAGATGGGTAAAAAAGTCACAAGATGGCCCCTAAAGGAATACACTTGAAAAGTATAAATAAGAGATCAAAATACTCCCATTAGAACCTATTGAGAACATTGAATATTTATATAGTGAATTTGTTATGGTCTATTTTTTATCTTTTGGTAAAGGGGAGTGGTTGCAGAAATAGAAACAAAAACGCATTGCGGGAACATACAAGTGCGTGACTAAAGAAACATAAATAGGAATAAGAAAGGTGAGCAATTGCAGAAACAAAAACATAAACAAAAACACATTGCAGGAACAAAAATGTGTGCGACTGCAGCATTAGAAATAGGAATAGAAAGGCGTGCAACTGCAAAAAAAAAACATCAACCAAAACTCATTGTAGCAACAAAAAGGTCCATAGCTGTGGAAACAAAAATAGGAACCGAAAGGCGAATATGAGGTAGCAAGGATGAGGTAACGTAAAGGGTATGCTTGTTCCAGGTTGCAACAAGCAATGATGATTCAACAAGTTTGTTATAGGATTAAAGGTATGTCTATATACATGTTTTGAAGGTTATATCTTGTTGATGGTATGGTACATGTTGAGGTATATTTTAGTGATGTTATGGTACGTACTTGAGGCTTGGTATATTGTGTTATGAGGTTACATCTTGGTGATATTGAGGAGCATGCTAGAGGCATGTGTTTTTGAGATTTGGTATATTACTTGAGGCACATCATTGGATGCATGACACATGTTGGTTGAGGTCTCCTTGTTAAGATACATTACTGGAGCATTTATTGGTTTATTGGTCTATGACATGATATGGTATATGATTGGCACATGGTATGGTGTTGATGTACATATTTTATATGCATGGTTGGCACATGTTGTGGTAGTTGGTATGGTCCATGATTGAAGCACTTGGTATGGTACAGGTTATGGTGCATGGTTAATGTACAATTTGGTATAGGTGTTGGTGCATGATTGATGCATTGTTTGATACAGGTTGTGGAATACGATTAATGCTTGGTATGGTAAAGGATGATGGTTTGGTACATGATTGGTAGAGGCATGCATTGGTGATGTTGGACATCTAGTTGATATTTGTCCTTTGTATATGATCCATGTGAGAGGATCTAGTTGAGTATTGGTGACAGTGATAGGTTTGAAAGATTAACAGGTTGATGTGATAGGATATAGGTTGATGAGACAATGGAAGTTATAGTGAAAGTGGTAGTTATAGTGGCAGTGATTATGGTAGTGACAATTTGGTCTACACTTATATTTTAGGGTGATAGGATGGGGCAAGGAAAGGGGGTTGTATCCTCCTTCCGATTGGTGTAGGAGAATCAGGGAGATGGAGCTTCCTTCAAGTTGGAGCCTGAGAATCAGGAGGTTTTAACCTGCTTTTGGTTGGATCTAGATAATTAAGAGATTTTTAGATTCCTTCATATTGGTGCCTCCTTCCAGTTAGTGCTGGATAATTTGGAAGTTGGTGCTTCATATAAATGAATTATTGATATATATAATGTTGATACTGAGAGGGAGGTGAATCAATATCAAGTACAATTTAAAACCTTTTTCAACTTATACTTAAACCATTCAATTATATCCAATGAGAAATGAACAATATTATAAGAGTTACACCAATACACCACAATACACAATGCACAATATATGAGAAATAATCAATAGTTATTGTTCAAGGGAAGTAATGACTTCCAAAGGTAGCTACAACTTCCAAATGTAAAGGGAGGGATAAACCTCCAAGAGGA
>ML778413.1:144253-179310 GCA_009831015.1 Picea engelmannii
GTTTTCTCCCATTTGGGTTTCCATGTAAATATTGTTATACTATGTATTTGATGTGATTTTGTTGATTTTATGTTGCTTATCATTATATTCTTATGATATATTGAATGCAATCACAAATGATACAATGAGGATAAATTATTGATTACTATTGATAAATTTGAAGAAAATATAGTGTGGTTAAAAGTGGTATAAAGTGATCATACTGATTCACCACCCCCTTGCTCAGTATTCCAACAATTGTTCTCAGAGAGAGTCCTTTAAAAAATTAGTTTAACCACTGGAAGGAAGACCACAAAGAGAAACAATTTGTATAGAAATGGAATACCACAGTTTGATGGTAAGAATGGTATGAAGTATGAGATGTGGAATAAAAGAATGAAAACAATTTTACAAGAAGAGGGGTATGATGTTTGGCACTGTGTTGTTACAGGATACAATGATACAAAGTAACCAAATGCTACATCCAAGAAGGAATTGAAAAGGAACAACAAAATGACATCTGATTTTATCTTAGAAGGATTACCTGATTTAGTAAAGGACAAAGTGGGGCAATTTTCATCAACTAAATAACTTTGGGATAAACCACATAATATATACTTTGAGGAACCTCACATAACAAAGATATATGATATTAAATAAATTTCAGGTATAGAACAAGAATAAATATGCTCATCATGTCAGACAGATTCAAGAGAAGAAGATTATGAAGAAGGCATGGCAGAATTTAAAGCAGAATTAATCAATTCTTTAGAATAATTGATGCACAAAAGGAAGAAAAACAAGTCTCTTGAGGAACAACTATCCAAGAGTAATTCTCAAGAAAGTTCCAAATAATCTCAACAGGTCATCATGAATCTAAAATATCAGCTGGAAAAAGCCAAAAATATTAACGAAACATACAAAGGTCAAATGGAAGAAAAATAGTATTTGGAATTTGAAAGAATGGAAGTAGAGAAAAGAGAATTTGTTTTGACAAATCATCTAAAGGAAAGAAATAAGGACCTAAATCAACCTGAAGAAAAATTTGGTCAAGAAGAGAGAAAACTTGAAAAATAAATCATCTCCTTTAAGATCCAACTTAAAGAAGCAAAGCAAACAAAAGAATTCATGAAGAGTCAGATGTTAAAGAAAGAAGATGTTGACAATCTTGAAGAAATTATCACATTGAGAAATAAAATTTTCAAGCTCAACAATAAATTTCAATATACAAAAACATCCACATCTTCCATAGAAAATGTTGAAGAGAAGAACTCTAGGTTCCAAGAAAAGAAGAAAGAGGAAAATAGTAAGAGTTATGCAGAAGTACTCAAAGGAAGCAATAATGGCCAGCCATAATCAAAGAAAAATAATAAAGATACATCTTCAGGAAGACCCTCCACATTCAAGCCACAAAGAAGCTTCAATCATGATCATGATCAACCCTAGGAAGGAATTCAAAAGGACTACATCACAAAGAAGATCATTCACTCCCATGTATGTAAATTTATTTTATGGTCATTTTTTTTATTGCACTAACTTTGGACATAAAGTTGCATATTGCAGGGCTTATGAAAGAAATGTTCAATCAATAAATTATTATGTGGCCCCACATAACATTGAATGTTACAAATGCCACAATTATGGCCACATAGCTCATGATTGTAGAATCATGATGGACACTTCTATGAAAAATAACATTGATATCGGATATAAGAAAGTTTGGAAAATAAAACAAGAACAGGTAAATGAAGAGAAGATGAACAAAGGACACCCAAAAGCCATACTCTCAGGATTAGCAATAGTACAGGAACAAGGAAAATCTACAGGAAAAAAATAAGATGTCAGATACAAGAAGGTTTTGAGAAGAAATGAAAAATAAGAAGAATTTGTGACTAAAGATTAGGTCCCAGAGATCTTAGGATTTGCAGTAATGCGAGAAAGAAAAGAAGAACAAGTGAATAAAGAACATGCCCAAGAGATTGTGATTTCAGGAATTGTAGTGCAAGATCAATCCACAAAAAGAAAGGAAGAAGTCAAAGTTCAAAGAGATGATGAGTCTGCAGATGTAGAGGAAGATTACTCTGCATCAAAGTAGGCATTTTTATAATCAACTCAACATGGAGCCTCCGAACGAATATGAATAAATAATAGGAGGATTCAGTGTTGTAGGAAGTATGAAGTATTTGCAGAGACAGATAGAAGAAGTAAATAATCACAGATTGATAAGTTAAGAAGTATTATTCGCACGCAGATATCAAGTGGAAGTTACATGGGAAGAATTTTTTGATTATATTCCTTCATAAATATATATATTTAGTAAAGGTTGTTCCATACATGCATAGTTTGACTTGCATATAGAGAAGACTAGTGGACATATTTGACTCAATTTGAAGAAACATGAATATGTGATGATCATTTGCAGCCGTGAAGCCTTCATGATAGTACATTGATAGATGGATCAACATTGTGGATAGTTGAGTAGAAGAGTTATGGATAGTTTGTGACATATGGACAAAGATGGATTCTTTATATGCTTAGCAGGTACACAAAACATGGATCAAATGCATATAAACATACTTACAATTGGAATCAATGGAATCAATTAACAAAAGGAATAGATTTTTCACAGAAAGGCACAAAAAAATAGTGAAAGAGAAACCTTTAGCATAAGTCCTATCATTTGAGGAACATTGTTTAATAGTATGGTCATGACAGATCATTTGGAATCAAGTAATGAATTATTTTTATATATGTCATAGTGTTAGAAGAGGAAGCACCAATGGAAAATTAGCTAGCACTAGAAGTGAGGAAAGGAAACATATACATGTATCCTAACATTGATCTACACGATATATTGAAGAGAAGGAAAGGGAAGAGAAATAATCAGAGAAATAAATACAGAAAGGAATATTAGTAACATGCAGATAGGAGGAGACATATCGACAGGGGGAGTTACCTTTTTTTCAAAGAAGAAGAGAAAGAACATAGACATATAAAAAGAGAGAAAGAACATATGCATGAATATAGGGGGAGAAACACTAAGGAGAGATACCCTTTTCCATTAATGTCAAAGGGGGAGAGAGAAAAACATTGATGAGGAGCGATGGTCACATGCAGAGCATGAGCATTGGAGTATTGGTGTTTCCATCAATGCCAAAGAAATATATTTTTGGAAATTTGGTTGCCATTGATGTCAACCCTTAGAGATTGATTTCAACCCTTGGATATTGATGTCAACCCTTTCAGAGGTCTAGAGATGTAGATAATATTTTTGGAAAATTGATTGTTGATAGTCATTTATATGACCGAGATTGATGGTGAGTTAGTTGGATGCATTCTAAGAAGTCTACAAGGAGCCCCAAAGGTGTGGTTAAGGAACTTGAAGTTGATCAAGGAATATGGACATGAAGGAAAATGTAATTGTAGGTATGAATATCATATATGGACAATACACGTCGTTCAATTTCCAGTGATATGTGGTGCGTAACATGGCTCCTCACGGTTAACGAGAAATGGCCTTGTGAAGTTGGAAGACCCTCAAAGAATCATCTAGAAGTTCATAGAAGGTCAATAAACAAGACAATTATTCTAGAAGATCCTAGAAAGTCATCAAGAAGGTTGCTAGTCAAAGTGGTTGCAACTAGAATTTAATTATGGGTAAATTTGATGCAAAAAGAAAAAAATTAAAAATAAATCAGTTGCAACAAGAAATTGTGATCTTACTAATTATGAGTAAAATTAGTTGCAACAAGAAAGTGGGTTAGAATTAAAAGAAATAATATGGGTAAAATAGTTACAAGATTTCCCCAAAAGCAATGAACTTGAAAAGTATAAATAAGAGATCAGGAGATTCCCATTAACACCTATTGAGCATATTGAATATCTATCTAGTGAATTTGTTATGGTCTATTTTTAGTCTTTTGGTAAAGGCGAGCAACTGTAGAAACATAAAAATAAATAGAAATGCATTACAGGAATATAAAGGTGTGTGACTGTAGAAACATAAATAGGAACGGAAAGGTGACTGACTGAAGAAACATAAACAAATTGTAGGAACATAAAGGTGCACAACTGCATAAACAAAAATAGGAACAGAAAGGTGTGTGGTTGTAGAAACAAAAACAAGAACATAAATGCATTGCAGTAACAGAAAGGTGCACAATGAGGTAAAGTAAATGGGATGTTTGTTCTAAGTTGCAGCAAGGCATGATGATGCAACAAGGTTGCTACAAGGTTAAATATGTGTCTATATACATGTTTTCAGGGTTATATATTGGTGATGGTATGGTACATGTTGAGGTATATTTTGGTGATGTTATGGTGCATACTTGAAGCTTGGTATATTGTGTTATGAAGTTGCGTCTTGGTGATATTGAGGAGAATGACAGAGGCATGTGTTTGTGAGATTTAATATATTACTTGTGGCACATCATTGGATGCATGGAACATGCTAGTTGAGGTCTACTTGTTGAGATACATTGTTGGAGCATTTCTTGGTTTATTGGTGTATGACATGATATGGTATATGATTGGTACATGTTATGGTGTTTATGTACATAGTTGATGTGCATAGATGGCATATGGTGCGGTACTTTGTATGGTGCATGGTTGATGCACTTTTTATGGTACAGGTTATGGTGCATGGTTGAAGCACGATTTGGTGCAGGTGTTGGTGCAGGGTTGATGCATGGTTTGATACAATTTGTGGTATATGGTTGATTCTTGGGATGGTACATGCTCATGGTTTGGTACATGATTGGTAGAGGCATGTGTTGGTAATGTTGGACATGTAGTTGAGAAGTATATTTGGTGTATGATCCATGTGAGAGGATCTGACAGGTTGGACAGGTTGGACAGGTTGACAAGTTGATGTGACAGGTCAAAAGTTGATGCAATAGGGGCAGTGACAGTGATAATGGCAGTGATAGTAGAAGTGATTGTGGTAGTGAAAGTTTGGTCTACACTTATATTTCAGGGAAGAAGAATGAGGCAAGGAAAGGAAGTTGTATCCACCTTTAGGTTGGTGCTAGAGAATTGGGGAGTTGGAGATTCCTTTGGGTTGGATCATCCTTCTTGTTAGATCCAGAGAATTTAGGGAGTTGTAGCTTCCTTCTAGTTGGTTCTTGTAAATCATGGGGTTGGTGTTGGATAATTTGGAAGTTGGTGGTTCCTATGACTAACTTCTTGATATATATAAGAAATCATTATGTGGTTTTCTCCCATTTGGGTTTCCATAAAAATACTAGTGTACTGTGTATTTGATGTGATGTTGTTGATATGATGTTTCTTATGATATATTGAATGAAATCATAGATGATACATTTATGATAAACTACTGAATATTATTGATAAATTTGAATATTATATATTGTGGTTAAAAGTTGTATAAAGTGATCATATTGATTCACCCCCCTCTCAGTATTTCAATAATTGGTATCATAGCAGGTCCTTGAATAAATTGGTTGAGACACTAGAAGGAATATCATGTATAGAAACAATTTGTATAAAAATGGAATGCCACAGTTCGATGGTTAGAATGGTTTGAACTATGAGATGTGGAGAAAAAGAACGAAAAAACTTTTACAGGAACATGGGTATGATGTCTTGAACTCTTTTGTTAAAGGATACAATTCTATAAAGAAAACAAAGACTGTAGAAAAGGAGGAATTGAAAAGGAACAAAAAATTAGCATTTGATTTTATCTTATAAGGATTACCTGATTTTGTAAAGGACAAAGTGGGACAATGTTTATCAGCTAAAGAACTTTGGGATAAGATACATAATCTCTACTTTGAGGAATCTCTCATCAAAGAGACAGATTATATTAAAGAAAGTGCAAGTATAAAACAAAAATAACTATGCTCATCATATCATACATATTAAGAAGAAGAAGATTACGAAGAAGGCATAGTAGACTTTAAAGAGGAATTAATCATATCTTTAGAAGACATGATGAAAAAAAGGAAGGAAAAAAAGTTTATTTGGGAACAATTAGCCGAGAAATATTCTCAAGAAAGTTCAAAAGAATCCCAAGAAGTCATCGTGAATCTAAAATTGTGGCTTAAAGAATCTAGAAATATTGAAGAAACATACAAATTTTAGATGGAAGAAAACAAATATTTGGAAGCCAAAAGAAAGGAAGTAGATAAAAGAGAAAATATTTTGAGAGATCATCTAAAGGAAAGAACTAAGGACCTAAATCAACATGAATTTGAATTTGGTAAAGAAGAGAGAGGACTTGAAAAATAAGTCATCTCCTTGAACATCCAACTTGAAGAAGCAAAGAGAACATAAGAAGTTATGAAGAGTCAAATTTTAAGGAAAGAAGAAGAGGTTAAGAATATTGAAGAATAAGATTTCACATTGAGAGCCAAATTTTTCAAGTTCAACAAGAATGTTGAGGAGACAAAACCATCCACATCATCCATAGAAAATTTTGAAGAGAATAACTCCAGGTTTCTAGAAAATAAGAACGAGGAAAAGTGTAAGAGTTATGCAGAGGTACTTAAAGGAAGGAATCATGGTCATCCAGAATCAAAGAAAAATGATAAAGATACATCTTCAGGAAGACCCTCCACATTCAAGCCACAACAAAGCTTCAATCATGATCATGATCAACCCAAGCATGAATTCATAAGGACTAGATCACAAAGAATAACATTCACTCTAAGGTATGTAAATTTATTTTATGGTCATTGTTTTTATTGTACTAACTTTGGACATAAAGTTGCAGATTACGGATCTTATGAAAGAAATGATGAAGAAAGAAATGCTTATGTATCCCCACATAACATTGAATGTTACAAATTCCCCAATTATGGTCACATAGCTCGTGATTGTCGAAGCATGACAAATACTTCTATAAAAAATAACACTGATACCAGATGTAAGAATGTTTGGAAAATAAAACAAGAACAGGTAAATGAAGAGAAGATGAATGAATGGAACCCAAAATCCATACTCTTAGGATTGGAAATAGTATTAGAACAAGGAAAATCTACATACAAAACAGAAGATGTTATATAAATAAAGGTTTGGAGAAGAAATTAAAAAAATGAAGAACATGTGAATAAATACCAGGTCCTCGAGATCATAGGATTTGTAATAATGTGACAAAGAAAAGAAGAACAAGTTAATAAAGAACAGGCCCAAGAGATTGTGCATTCACAAATTGTAGTGCAAGATCAACCCACATGCATAAATGAAGAATTTAGAGTTCAAAGAGATGATGTGTCTATAGACGTAGAGGAAGATTACTCTACATCGGAGCCAGTATTTTTTTGAGCCACCCAACTTGGAGACTCCCAGTGAATATGAATATTGAATAGGGGGAGTCAGTGTACTAGCTACTAAAAATTGAAGAACCATCTTTCCATTAGGTTGATGTATTTGTTGAACACATCAACCACACTAAGAGCGGGGGGGTGAATTAGTGTGTGGAATTTTATAACTTTTCTTCTTGCAAGTTAGCAGTTAAAACATAATTGTACAGATTAAGAATAATCAAATTATAATCAAAATGGACAAAAGAGATACCAAATGTTTGTATAAGATTTTCTATAATTTATATGTGAATATAGTAATAAGAATTTTCCCAGCACCAACTACTTTGTTCCAGCACCAACTGAATTAAGGAGCACCAACTCGTAAGAGAGCACCAACTCTCAAGAGAGCACCAACTCTCAAGCAAGACCCAACTTGCTGATAGAACACATTCTATCCAACTAGAGTTCATATAGTAATTAAACCGACTCTAGTAGCAGTGATCCATTATAGAATCAACTCTATCTCATGATCAGAGGTATACCATAAACGCTCATCCCCAGACCTTATATTCTCTCTGAAATTCGTGCCTTCTTCACTTATTCTTTCCTCCAATATTCACGCCTTATTCACTTCTTCTTCTCTCTGATATTCGCACAAAACTTAGGTCTATATTCCATTCATTTTTCTTTGTAGACTGCTCTTCTCAGTGAGCCTATCGTTTCCACAAGCCCGTCTTCTTCACCAAGCACACAATCTAGTGAACCAATCATGGTTGTATTTATAGTTTCTTATGATCAAAACTTGTTTAAGTTATTGGGCCGACTTGTGCAACAAGTTATAACTAACTTGTTCATTTATAAAAACTTTTGGGACCACCAGAGATCATCATTCCGGGTCTTCAAATTTACACTTGGCATCCTCTTTACTTTCATAAATAGATCATACGTATGGATCGTTTTCCTTCATCTCTGTGATTTCATAAATCGATGCTTCCTTCAAACCATGTTCATACAATCATTGGCATAGAACCACAAGATTATCAATTAAAGTCACACATTATATTTTGCCTTTCAAATGGAGTTATTCAGACATTAGGTGAGACGAGCGCTTATCAATTCAACGGTCATGATTCAATCTCCCAATGAGATGGATGATTGTCAGGACTTTGGGACTTTGCCCTTCGATTCTTTGGGGTTTCACAACCTTTCAAATCTCCCGAAGCATATTTTTTTGAACAGATTGAACTGTTCTCATTTATATCACGAAACATGATTAATGGTCATATTCGATCCTTACATATATCCTTTCGTTTCTTAATATGAAGTCCAGGACTTAATCATGCATTGATATGGATGGCCACCATTCACTTTGGGACTTCAACTATTATACTTACACTATCCTTCCACTGTATTTTTATCAATGGTTGAGAGTGCACCTAAAGTATTCTTCAGATTGGATGACCCATGTCCACTTTGGGACTTCGGCATTCAGGACTTCAGAGGTTTTGAATTAACGCTGCTCCATTTTCCTTCGGAGTGATCACCTGTTGAGTAAGTCATAAGTGGTGGAGACCACTTGTTTTTTGTTAATACTTCCACTTACACTATCCTTCTATTGTAGTAGATCGATGATCAAGACTACTCCTAAAATGATATTCAGATCGGACGTCTCATGTCCACTTCAGGACTTCGGCATTCGGGACTTCAGGAATTTGGGCAAGTGCTGGTGGTAAAACTCCCGAAGTAAAACTCTCATAGTGATGTAACCTTATTACATCACTCGATGATGTGTCATGAGCTGAGTAGCTTCTGTGTGTCACTCGGATTCATGATTTGCGCATACCTAAAATCTCTATTCAACTTGACACTTGTCATTATCTTATTACGCCATGTGTCCTTGCTGATGTAGTCTTACTGACATAGATCTCCTCATGTGGCACATGTTCATCTCCTAGATCTAATGGTTGTCCTAACTCCCAATGTATCTTATATTGAAGGCTGGGAGAAAATTTAGACCTTCATCCTTTGGGACTTTTGATATTTGTTGGTGGTGAAAAATCCCAAAGTAAATATCTCGGAGTGACATAACTTATTGACGTCACGTGCTGACATGGCATGAGCCAATTTCCTCTTGACACTTGTCATCATATGATTATTCCATGTGTATTTTCTGACGTAGTTTGCTGACATGGTCTACCACATGTCCTTTCTGACGTGGTCTGCCACATGTCCTTGTATACGTGGTATACTCACGTGGTCTGCCACAAGTCCTTGTAGATGTGGTATACTGACGTAGTATGCAACATGTCCTTCCTGACCTAGTCTGTTGACCAACAACCCTAATCCAATGGTCATTGTATTTCCTCCAAATCTGATGGTCCTTATTCATTTCAGATTTCTGGCTCTCCAGGCTTCAGGTCCTTCAAATCTTAAACTGAAAAATCTTGAAGTGATATTTTTTCGGAGCGTAACCTCCTCACAAATTTTGAACCTGTACTAAATGTTTTTCTTCGATCATGATCTTAGATTGATGACTCTATCTAACTACGATGCTTCTCTTCTAGCTTATCCTATCCTTCCACTTAGAATGATCCAACAGTTGAAAAAAATTCACATAAATGAGATATCATATCTTTCACCTTGCTTTTCCTGTCCTTCCACTCAAAAGTGATCCAACGATTGTGAAGATTCTCGAAGAAGATCCACGATAAAGGATGATTGTAGAACCAAAAATTGTGAGTGATTTAAATCGTCACCTAAAATCCACAATTTGAATTTGTTCGTTGTTGTTGATTCAACCATAATCGTCAATCTTAGAAGCTAGAAGATTTGACGGTCCTTACTAATTGCGAGATTGGAACTAGCATGATATTTATTTCTCCTTTCGATCTCCGCAATCTATCCCTATCATTGATCTGGCGATTGCACATCCAAAGGTCACAAATCAATCTGACTTAATCTGATCCTTTACTATATCAACCACAATCATCAATCTTCGAAGCTATAAGATCTAACGATCTAGACCAATTACGGGATTGGAACTAGCGAGTAGTTTAATTCTCCTCCGGATCTCCGCAATCTGTCTCTGTCATTGATCTGGCGATTGCACATCTGACAGTCATAACTCAATCTAACTTAATATGATCATTTTTTGGATCAACCATATTCATCTATATTCAAGTCTATGATATCTGACGATCTAGACCAATTGCGGGATTGGAACTAGCGAGTCATTTAATTTTCCTTATGATCTCCGCAATCTATCCCTATTGTTGACCTAGCTTGGAGATCCGATGGCCACGATACTCCAATGATCCTCAAGCCCACAGTCACTCATATGAACAACATCCATAATATTTAGATGACCAACATGGTCAATTTCTTGATCAGATGGTTGTTGAGGCTTCTCACTCTGAGCTTACGCTGTTCGTTCCAAGCTTTGATCTCTGCATATTGTTCATTCCTCCTCCCGAGCTTACACTTTTTATTCTGAGATTTGATCTCTGCATATTTTTCGCTCCTCCTCATGAGCTTACACTTTTGATTCTGAGCCTTGATCTCTGCATACTGTTCTCTCCTCCTCCTGAGCTTATGCTTTCTATCTATGCATATTGTTTGACATTTTCTGCTAACTGATATACTATTGACATCAATGACAATTTCATCTATGGTAAATCACAATGATAATTCATCATAAAAACAAATAATCACATCGACTATTGACATCAATGACAATATTTCCAACAGTGTCCCCCTTTGTCATTAAGGGAAACTCACTAACTTCATATACAAAACTCCCCCTATGATGATTCTTTCCTCGTATGAAGATTCTCTCCCCCTTTGACATCAATGTAAAAAAGTTTTTCCTCTTGTGGTAAAGATCTGTATTTTACTGACCAAAATCTGAACTTGGGTAACTCTTCCTACAATCATTCTTTTCTTGTCATAATTAAATGAATCCCCATTCCATTATTCTCTCTCTTCTTATGACTATTCTCCCCCTTTGTTTCTAAAAGGGTATCTTTTTTCGATAGGGTTTCTCCTCTTGTTATCTCTACAGGATGTCATGTACATCATTTTTTACATCATAATGTTGTCTTTGCGGATGCCACTGTCCTACTGGAACACTGCGCAATTGTAGCTCATATTATTCAAACAACCCTTGGATCTGCCCATTGATTATTATCGATCTCTAACCAGATGTATCCATCTTTATCCAATATGCTTCTTTACTGTACATTTCTCTAAAGTTGTCTGAGAAATTTTATACTATTCTTGTCACATGAATGCAATTATTTTTGTAGCAATTAACTTCACCCCTGTTCACTTGTTCAGTCTTTGCTATCCACATCTGTGAGTGTCCTGATTTCTTGAAATTTGTTCTCTGATCTTCTATTACTGCAACTTCATTTTTCTTCCATGTTTCATTTACTCTTTTTGTCGTATTGTATGAAGAATTTCTCATTGACTGTTTTCTTGAGTTCCAACAATTATCAAATTTGTAGCCATATCCACCACAGCCGTAGCATCTCATAGTTTAACAATGTGTAGTAATATGTCCAACCTGATTGCAGTTCCAACATCTTATAATATTTTTGAACCTAGCGAATTGTTTTATTCCATGACGCCTACAATCCAAGGCTTTATGACCTTATTCATTACAAGAAAAATAATAACCGTTAAAAGCACTCTCATACCTTCTATGATTCATCCATGAAGGTGTCTCTCTTCTAAACTTGCTTTGAGGTATATGAGTAACTTCTGGATGTCTTCCTTGATTTCATCTTCTAAATTTTGTAGTGTTGCTTTCATTTCTTGAACATGAAGAACCTGAGTCATACCTACTTTCACTTTTTACAAATGAAGGAGTTGTGTCAGACCTGTCTCTATTGTTTACAAATGAAGGACATGTGTCAGAAATATTTTTACCTTTTACAAATGGAGGAATTACATCAGACCTATTTTCACCCTTTACAAATGAAGGACCTGCATCAGGTTTCTTAGGAGTACTGATTTCTTCCTTGTTGTATCCAAGAACGGATTTTTCATTTGGTGATCTCTGACTATCCAAGATCTCATTGAGGGTCATGGATCTATTCACGAAGATGATTTGGGTGTTTGACTTCTCAACCTTCTTTCTAATATTCACAACTTCTTCTTCCATCTTATGACATTATTCTTCCTTTTTGTTCAGCTGGTTCCTCACTACCTCCTCCCTTCTTTTGGCTTCTCCAAGTTGGATTTTAAGATTGACATACCTTTCCCTTAGTTCTTTTAGTTCCACAAGGTTTTTTCTTGATTGATCATCTTCCTTATTTTCTTCTTTTTCTTGAATGATTTCATTTTTCAGTCTCTTGATCTCCTCTTCCTTTTATTTTGTTAGACTAGTAAATTTTGTTTTCAATCTTTTGATCTCTTCTTCTTTCTTTTCTACCTGAATCTTTTTCTCAGATATGATTTCTTCATTGTCTTTGAGATTTTCTTTTATTTCTAGGATATGCTTCAGATTGCTAAGCTCATCATCTTCTTTCTTCTTTTCTTTTACTTGACTAATTTATTTCTTCAGCTTCTCAATCTCCTCTTCTGTTTATTCTAAATGCTTATCCTGCTCATATATTATCTTTTCATTGTCTTTGAGCATTTCCTTTATTTCCAAGATATGATTTTGAGTATTTTCAAGAAATACTTTAGTGTAGTCAGGAAGATAGCTATAGTCTGAATCATTATGGTCATAGCAGTATTCACAGAGACTCCAATCAACCATTTTTTTGGAATTTGATAGTTCTTCTTATACTTCTTCCATGGGATAAATGCTAACAGAACATTCTTTTATTGTATCTGAGTCTTCTTCTTTACTTGCAGGGGAGGATTCAATATCAACATTATTTCAATCAAAATATTGTGGAGAGTCTTTACCTTTATTGATGGTTGAGTCTTCCTCTTCATGCTTGATAGGAATGTCTTCTTTGTCTTGTCTTTTGATTTGATACATCTCTTCTAACTTCAACCATAATTCCTTGACGGATGTGCATATTCCTATGCTTTCCTTGACTGTATCTGATAATCCACTAAGAAGAATCTTCAATGCCACTTCATTGTTCTTCCTTGCTTGTCTTTGGACTATAATATTGGATAGATTCTTTGTTGTAGTTAAATCTCAGGGCTTTCTTACTACTGAAGTCCAAGCTTCAAATCCTTTTGACTTCGAATAATATTTCATATTTTCTCTCCATGAGGAATAATTTGTTCCATCAAATAAGGGAGCTCCAATTGTGGATAGAGCCATCTGTCCACCAATTTCTTCATAATCTACCTTCCAGTGTTTAAACTTTGTTGAAGGAACCCACTTTGATAACAATTGTTGAACAAATCACCCACACTAAGAGGGGGGGGGGGCGGGGGTTGAATTAGTGTGTGGAATTTTATAACTTTTCTTCTTGCAAGTTATCAATTAAAATATAATTGTACAAGTTAAGAATACTCAAATTATAATCACAATGGACACAAGAGATACCATATGTTTGTATAATATTTTGTATAATTTATATGTGAATATAGTAATAAGGATTTTCCCAACACCAACTACTTTGTTTTAGCACCAACTGAAGTAAGGAGCACCAACTTCTAGGAGAGCACCAACTCTCAAGCAAGATCCAACATGCCTCAACACCCAACTTGCTGATAGAATGCAGTCTATCCAACTAGAGTTCATATAGTAATTCAACCGAATCTAGTAGCAGTGATCCATTATAGAATAAACTCTATCTCATGATTAGATGTATACCATAAACGCTCATCCATGCACTTTATCTTCTCTCTGAAATTCATGCCTTCTTCACTTCTTATTTCCTCTGATATTCATGCCTTCTTCGCTTCTTCTTCTCTCTGATATTTGCACGGACCTTAGGTTCGTATCTCCTTCATTTTTCTTCATAGGCCTCTCTTTCTCAGCGAGTCTATATTTTCCACAAGCTCATCTTCTTCACCAAGCACACAATCTAGTGAACCAATCATGGTTGTATTTATAGTTTCTTATGCTCAAAACTTGTTTAAGTTATTGGGCCAACTTGTGAAAAAAGTTATAACTAACTTGTTCATTTATAACAAATTTTGGGACCACCAGAGATCATCATTCTGGGTCTTCAACTTTACACCTGGAATCCCCTTTACTTTCATAAATTGATCATAGTTATGGATCTATTTCCTTCGTCTCTATGATTACATAAATCGATGCTTCCTTCAAACCATGTTCATTTGATAATTGGCATAGAACCACAAGCTTATCAATTAAAGCAACACATTATATTTTTCCTTTCAAATCTCTTTAGCATATGACTAATGGAATTATTCATACGTTAGGTGAGACGAGCGCTTGAGCACTTATCGATTCAATGGTCACAATTCAATCTCCCTATGATATGGATGATTATCGGTACTTCGGGACTTCTCCCTTCAAGTCTTCGGGGTTTCACAACCTTTCAAATCTCCTGAAGCAGATTTTACCGAACAGATCAGATGGTTCTCATTTATATCATGGAATAGGATCAATGGTCATATTCTATCCTTACATCTATCCTTTCATTTCTTAATCCGACGGCCAGGACTTAATCAGGCATTGATATGGATGGCCACCATTCAATTTGGGACTTCGTCTATTATACTTACACTGTCCTTCCACTATATTTTGATCAATGGTTAAGAGTGCACCCGAAGTATTCTTCAGATCAGATGACCCATGTCCACTTCGAGATTTCAACATTCAGGACTTCAGAGGTTTCAAATAAATGTTGCTCCATTTTCCTCTAGAGTGATCACCTGCTGAGTAAGTCATAAGTGGTGGAGACCGCTTGTTGTTGGTTAATAATTCCACTTACACTATCCTTCCACTATAGTAGATCGATGGTCGAGAATGCTCCTGAAGTGATCTTCATATCAGACGTCTCGTGTCCACTTCGGGTCTTCAGCATTCGGGACTTCGGGACTTTGGGCAAGTGATGGTGGTAAAACTCTCTTAGTGATGTAACTTTC
The DNA here is from genome assembly GCA_009831015.1 of Picea engelmannii. Classification (NCBI taxonomy): domain Eukaryota; kingdom Viridiplantae; phylum Streptophyta; class Pinopsida; order Pinales; family Pinaceae; genus Picea; species Picea engelmannii. Next base: position 159,526 of record ML778413.1, read on the forward strand.
TTACATCACTTGATGATGTGTCATGAGCTGAGTAGCTTCTACATGTCACTCAGATTCGTGATTTGCACATACCTGAAATGTCAATTCAAATTGACACTTGTCATTATCTGATTGTGCCATGTGTCCTTGCTGACGTAGATCTCCTCATGTGTTACATGTTCTTCTCCTAGATCTAACGGTTTTACTAAATCCCGATGTATCTTAGATCGACGACTGAGAGAAACTTCAAACCTTCGTTCTTTAGGACTTTTGACATTTGCTCGTGGCGAAAACTACCGAAGTAAATCTCCTGGAGTGACATAACTTTTTTACGTCACATGTTGACATGGCATGAGCCAATTTCCTCTTAACACTTGTCATCATCTTATTATTCCATGTGTATTTGCTGATGTGTTATGCATACATGGTCTCCCACATGTCCTTGTAGACGTGGTCTGCCACATGTCCTTGTAGACATGGTATTATAACATTGTCTGCCACGTGTCCTTGCTGACGTGGTCTGCTGACCAACAACCCTGATCCAACAGTCATCATATGTCCTCCAAATCCGATGGCCGTTATTCATTTCAGATTTTTGTCTCTCTAGGCTTTGGGTCTTTCAAATCTCAAATTGAAAAATCTTGAAGTGATATTTTTCTGTAGCGTAACCTCCTTGCAACTTTTGAACCTATACTAAATGTTGTTCATCGAACATGATCTTAGATCAATGAATCGATCTAACTACGATGCTTCTCTTCTAGATTATCCTATCCTTCCACTTAGAATGATCCAACGGTTGAAGGAAATTCGGATAAATGAGATCTCATACCTTTTACCTCCCTTATCCTGTCCTTCCACTCAAAAGTGATCCAACGGTTGTGAAGAATCTTCAAGAAGATCCCCAATCAAGGATGATTGCAGAACCACAAATTGTGAGTGATTTGACTTGTCACCCAAACTCCGCAATTTGAAGTTGTTCTTTTTTGTTGAGTCAACCACAATCATCGATCTTCGAAGCTATAATATTTGATGGTCTTGACTAATTGCAGGATTGGAACTAGTGTGATATTTAATTCTCCTTTCGATCTCCACAATCTATCCCTTCCATTGATTTGGTGATTACACATCCGACGGTAACAACTCAATCCAAATTAATCTAATAGTTTTTTATATCAACCACAATCGTTGTTGGAACAGGAGTAGACCCAGGTTTCAATGTTACAACAACTCACCAACAAAACCCTAACTATCAGCCCTTTCGAAAAAACCTACGAAGCAAATGAAGTCTCACTCGAGGTAGAGGCAGGGCGGTTATAGGACTCATGTGTTTGCAACCTTAGCTGGGACACAGATATGTGATTGTAATACTTTACAGAGCACTTAGCAGTTATATTTATCAATATTCAGTTCTTTTTTATAGTGCAGTTAACCCCTAATCATAGTACAATGCAGTGGTCAACCAGATCTAGCATGTAGCAGCACTTAGCACGATGGAACATATCAGATCTAGAAAATTCAAGCACTAAGAACATTCATATAAGTCAGATCAAGCATCCATATACATCATTAGCATGAAGCATAAACAGATCTATCTATCTATATCAAATCACTTAGCAGGTAAATACATAAACACATCAAGACATCGCACAAAACATAGCAACACAACATATACATGGTTCACCCCCACCTTGGGGCTACAGCCACCAACTCTTCTTCTTTATTATCTTATTTAATAGGTTACATGCACAAAGCCTCAAAACCTTACTCCACATAGGACAAGAGATCTGCATAGCTCGCTAGATCCTCCTTCCCTGAGTAGATCTAAGCATGCACCCTTCCACAACCTCTTACAATGACTTGCACTTAGATATACAAGTCTCACACAGTATGCACAAATCACTTACAATCCTTCACTCACATATATTTAGCACTTACCATATTAGCCTAACATCACATAGATGTCCCTCCTTACATTGACTAGACATCTATTTATACTTTACAAAATAGGCCTAACCATGGGTAAACCCATGGGAGGACATCCCATACCCGTTACATAATCCCAAATCCCAAAAAGGACCCAAAAAAGGGGTCAAGATCTCGTGATCTTTGCTTTGTATTGCGCTCCTCCTTCGATAGGTTGTTGAAGTCCCAAAATAGGTCAAACTTGACCAAGGATCTCCAAACTTGGTCAAGGGCCAACAGGCCCCCAACACTCACCTGAGACTCATCCTGAGTCACTCTTATTTGGATAATTATGCTTCAAAAGCCTTGAGAATAGCTCGAGCTGCTTAGACTTGCTTCTTTGCCTTGGCCTCTTGTTCAACAAACTCTTGGATGACTGTGTCGTTGACAGGTCCCTCCAGGCACTATTCAGTTGCAGTGAAAACCTGCTCCAAGTCTGCTCCTCGACCTTCTACCTCTGTGAACAATTGGTAATCCTTATCTTGTACAGGTTAGAGACTCTGAGTTACTTCCATAACTCTGCTCTGGATAGTGTGGATCTTATGTTGGGCAGTGCGTTGCTCCTGGGATTTCTTCATTCTCTCCACAACTGACAGGGGCTTCAGCTGCGCTTGTATCATTTCAGCTTGATACTTCACCTCTTGGAGCTGCGACTCGAGTGCCTTTAAATCTATATTCTCAGTGAGTTGCTCATAGTTCTAGGCACTATGATCAGTGAGTTTCTTACATTCCATATCAAGGTATTTTATTCTCTCAACTATGATTTGAGTAGTTGCTTCTCTTTGATTCCTTACATCCTGTGGGGTATTGGGAACTACACGGATCTCTAAGTCTGCTATGCATTGTTGTAGCTACTAGATAACTTTTCTAAAATGCTTTACTTGCTGTGTGACTCAATATTTTGCCTTTATTTCTATGACTATCACAGAGTGAAGTTCTTTGTTGACTGCTTCTTTCACTTCGAGTTGCTCCACGAGCAACTATTTTTTTCCTTGTTGTAGATGTTCTTTTTCTTCATCAAAATTTTCTTGAAGAGCAATCTTTTCCTATTCTATAGCTCAGTGCTACTCTACAAGTACTCCTTTCACTTGCATCAGAGCCTAGGTGGCTTGTTCTATTTCCTCTTGTGCTCATTGAAGGTGAGCTTTGACTATCTCAGCTAGTCAGTGGAGTTGGCCTGACTCATCTCCCAACTATGGTTCTCCTGATGGCAGAGGCATAGTGGAGACTGCATGAATATACTGAAGGGCCTGATGTACCCCTCAGAGTTCAACTTCAACCCTATCATACATTTTCTCCTACTTCGCTCCTTGTTTCTCTGCTATCTCCAGTGAAGCATCGTTCAGGGCGGCTATGATGAAGTCAAAATCATCAGAGGTGAGGACAGTCTGCATATTGGTCATGGAGGCTTTCGATTTCTTCTAGGAAGAATTTTTCGGGGAGGAAACCTTCCTCTTCTTCAAATGGTCAACCTCGTCTCTACGAATTGTTACTTCACCTGGTCTCTGTTCAACTTCTACTTCGTCACCACCACCTCGGTCAGGTGACATGGAAGTAGTCTTCACTGAGGTGATGCTTAATTTTTGGACCTCCTTAGTCTTATTCTGTCTGTTGGTTCCGGATGTATTCTTTTCTTTATGAGTGTTTTATGTGCTGTCAATATTAGATATCTCTATGGGGTTGGCAGGGATAAGGAGGTCAATGGAACATTCCTTGGTTATCTCCTCAAGGTCTTCTTCTGTAAGTTTGTAATATGAATGGAGCTTCTCTTGATGTTCATCTGCTTGCGTTGTAATGTAGATGAAGTGTTGATATGCACAGAACTTCATTAGTGGTCGGAACCTTTGTAGGGTGTTCAGAGTCATGTGAGGCTCATCTTTGATGGCTTGCTTTAGCTGGAGGTAGTATGTATGAAACAAAATGTTTGACTACCACTGTTTGTTCATATCAGTTAAATACCATAGGGTAGCGAACTTCGCAGTAAGAAGTTCGAACGACTCTATGTCGGGGAAGGTCGCTCCTTTTGGCATCTCCCAGGAAACAAATGTAATGAGGACCAGGAGCCAGCTGAAATGAAATTCATAACCCTAATCCTATGCTTCTTGAAAATCTAGTTCCAACTGGTTAACTAGGTACTTCACCCAGTTCATCTATAGGCCTTCCGCGCACTTCCCTGCGAGGTCAACAACAAAGTCGGTGACCTACGTAGGTTAGTTCTTCCTTACTGAATTTCAAGCTATCAATTGACATGCGAGGCACACTACACCACTCTGGATGGAAGCTACCTTGTAGCCTCTTGTTCCCTTCTCAACGTTGCCATAAGTATCCTTCATCTTCTGTGCTAGTGCGCGATCTGTGACTTTTCCTTGATAAAATTTCTACGGGTCGGGTCCTTGCATACTAAGTCCAGTGATCCTATGGATCAACATTGGGTCAACTATAATGCGGTGTTCTATCCATAAGTAGCCTCCATGGTAACACGATAGTAGTAGCTTGACACAGGCGTTGACTTCCTGGTGTCATCCGAAGTGTGGGATCTTCATGAAATTCAGCAGGGTGCACTGCGTGAGGTTCATCATCCATGACTGAGGGATAATATTCAAGTTCTTCCCTTTATTTCTGGTTATGTACTTGTATGGGGCAAGCATACCATATATCTTTCAATATCCAAGGTTGAAGTCACTAAACTTTAATGTCGTGATCTTGTCTTGCTCTGTTTGAACTGTGCACATCCCCTTCAAGAGGTACGCAGTGACCATAGTGTACTTGAAGTCTCTTGGCACACTATCATGATTCACCATGCCAGCCAGAGGCGGGATGTAATCAGGCACTATGGATGGAATCAACTTCGCGTTTGCTAGGTCGTCTTTATGCTTGGTTCTCTTCTCTACTGATGGTAGGGATGGCCTTGATCCATGAGCATTCAATGGAGAGGATTGCAGTCCTCTCGTCGATGATGCTTGTACACCTGTAGACATCGACATGACTCTTTCAGTCATGAGTTCGATCGAAACTTCTTCGACAACTCTATCTACAACATTGAAATCGTCTGATATACATGCTCAGGGTTGGAAATATTTGGGTTAGAGGAGTAACTTAGACACTGCAATAGGATAGAAGGAAATAGCGCAATGATCACTGTATAAAATCAACAAGTTTGCGGGCTCAAATTCATGATTAGCAAAAGTGTTCTCGTTGCATGGCGCGATGGGATAAATAGATAACTTGGCAGCAATTTACTTGCAATAGTCGAGAAGCCTTCATTAACTTTGTTATGTCCATTATGGCATGGTCCAATAGCCTCGTGGAAAACCATAAATGCCTTTCTACCCATTCGGAGGGTCGGTCGAATGGTTATATTGGTCCCAACGACTATATTTCTTCGCCATGGAAAATTTCCATGTGACATTGTTTTGTTATCCCGATGAAGCTCCAATTTTGCAAATTTTCCTTCTGTGAAGTTCCCTCTGGAATCTCCTGTAACTTGTCGATCTTAGCTCTCTTCTTACTTAGTTTTCTAGAGTTCTTTCTAGTGAGCTTTGTCTCGGTATTTCTTTTTCCATTCTGATTCTTATCTTCTTTTGGCATAGTTACTTCGTACTGTTGAGATTCTTTCCTAAGAGTCGAGGGTGATACTTCTTGTTTATCTGGAATAGGTACTTCAATCTTCTTTGGGTCTTCTAGTGTTCTTCCAACTTCGACATCTGGGTCTATGGTGTTAAATAGCTTCTATCTGTTCTTTTGTTCTTCAATTAAGTGTGCAATCCTTCTAGTCATGAAATATTTTAACTATTTCTTCTTCTGCACAAAAAATTCTTTTTCTTCTTGCCTTATGGCTTGATTTCTTTCAATCCAAGGTTTTCCTAGTAACATGGTAAATGAGGCATTGTTATCAATAGATTTAATAATCTCAAAATCTTCCTCTGTCGAAGTTCCATCGGCATTCATAGATATCCAGGTGAGCTTTCCACATAGGTTTATCAAATTTCCTTTAAATAGAACTATTCCTCCCAATGAAGGAGTCATAGCAGGTTTCCCTAAAATTTCCCAAGTTCTTTCTATCATGATATTCACGTGTGTTTCCTCATCCAGAACACAGTCAATGTCACAGTCTCCTATTATTTCTTCAAGGAATTCTTTTTATTTGAATATTTATGATAAACTGACATGTCGGTGGTCATTCAGGGTTTCTTTTATCTATAGAAATACTTTCTCTGATTCTTTCTGGGGTTCTGCCATAATCATAGTTTCTGGATCTGCCTTAGGGTTTTCTTGTCTCATGTTCATTCCTTCAATCTTAGAAATCATTCTATGGAAATCCAATACTTTATGGTCCATAGCTTTGCAACAAAGACAACTAGGTCTTCTTCCAGGTAATTCATTATCAAGATGTCCTAGTATTCTGCAACTCTAATAGAGGGTTACTCCTCTCTTTCTTTTAACAGATTCCCATCTCTTTCTATACTTCATGCTAGAATCATAGTAGCTAACCTGCAAACATTTCTTTCTAGGATCCTACATCCATTTGTTAGTTCAAACATTCTTTCTATGCATAGGTATAACATATCGTTCACTATTCTTATCAGATCTATGCATCTCAAACCTTCTTTCATCTATTATTTCCCTAATTTTCAAGCTAGGATAGAATCTATCAAACATACTTAGATCCATACTTTTGAAACAAAAGTTTCCACTTATCTTACTTCTATAGAGCACAAAGCTTTCAAATCTAGAACTTTTCAATATTCTTACCTTTATCAGAGCACAAATCTTTCAGATCTTACCACTTTTAGTCAAGAATTCTCACTTTTACCTTTCTCAGAGCACAAAGCTTTCAGATCTTACCTCTTTTCTTATGATCAGACTTCTTTTCTTCAACACAAATATTCTTAAACTAAGTAGAGTATTGCGCACTAGAGAGACATATCTACACACAGAGCTTTCATAGTTTTAGGATGGATCTTTGCACAAAGCTTCTTCTTCCATAGTTCCCAACAATCATAGTTTTAGGATGGATCTTTGCACAAAGCTTCTTCTTCCTCAGTTCCCAGCAATCATAGTTTCAGGTCCCGACAACAGAACCATTTGTTGGCATAGGGGCAGACCTAAGGTTCAATTCTACAACAACACACCAACAAAACCCTAACTACCGGCCCTTTCGGCAACACCTGCGAAACAAATGAAATCTCACCCGAGGTAGAGGCAGGGGTGGTTGCATGACTTAGGTGTCTACAATGTTAGCTGGGACACAGATCTGTGATTGTAATACTTAACAGACCACTTAGCAATTATATTTATCAATATTCAGTTCTTAGTTACAATGCAGTTAACCCCTAATCACAGTACAACGCAGTGGTCAACCATATATGGAATCTAGTAGCACTTAGCACGACAGAACAGATAAGATCTAGCAGATTCAAGCACTAAGCACATTCATATAAGTTATATATAGCATCCATATACATCATTAGCACGAATAATAAAGAGATCTATCTATCTATATCAAAGGACTTAGCAAGTAAAGACACAAACACATCAAGACATTCTAAAAAGCAGAGAAACACAACATATACGTGGTTCACCCCCACCCTCGGGCTATGTCCACCAACTCTTCTTATTTATTAGCTTCTTTAATAGGTTACATGCACAAAGCCTCAAAACATTACTCTTCATAGGACAGGAGATTTGTGTAACTCGCTAGATCCTCCTTCCTTGAGTATATCTAAGAACGCAACCTTCCACAACCTCTTACAATGACTTTCACTTACATCTGCAAGTCTCACATAGTATGCACAGAGAACTTACAATCCTTCACTCACATAGATTTAGCACTTAGCATATTATCCTAACATCACATAGATGCCCCTCCTTACATTGCCTAGAATTCTATTTATACTTTATAAAATAGGCCTAACCATGGGTGAACCCATGGGCTGACATCCCATACCCGTTACATAATACCAAATCCCAAAGAGGACCCAAAAAGGGGCCGAGATCCTGCGATCTATGCTTCATTTTGTGCTCCTCCTTTGACAGGCTATCGAAGTCCCAAAATAGGTCAAACTTGACCAAGGATCTCCAAACTTGGTCAAGGGCCAACAATCGTCGATCTTCGAAGCTATAACATACGACGATCTATACCAATTGCAATATTGGAAATAGCGAGTCATTTAATTCTCCTTTTATTCTCTGCAATATATCATTGTTGTTGATATGACAATTGCACATCCGATGGTCACAACTCAATCCGACTTAATCTAATTGTTTGTTGGATCAACCATAGTCGTCGATAGTCGAGTCTATGAGATATGACGATCTAGACCAATTGCAGGATTGGAAATAGCGAGTCGTTTAATTCTCCTTCTGATCTCCACAATCTATCCCTTTCGTTGATCTGGCTTGCATATCCAATGGTCACAATCCTCAAACAATCCTCAAGCCCATGGTCACTCATATGAATGATGTCCGTAGTATTTAGATGATCAACATGGTGAATTTCTTGATCGGATGGATGTTGAGGATTCTCACCCTAAGCTTACGCTTTTCATTCCAAGGTTTGATCTCTGCATACTATTTGCTCCTCCTCCTGAGCTTATTATTTTTATTCCGAGATTTGATCTCTGCATAATGTTTGCTTCTCCTCCTGAACTTACTCTTTCGATTTTGAGCTTTGATCTCTAGATATTGTTTTATCCTCCTCTTGAGCTTACACTTTCGATCTCTGCATATTTTTTGACATTTTCTGCTAACCGATATACTGTTGACATCAATGAAAATCTCATCTATGGTAAATCACAATGATAATTCATCATAACAACAAATCATCACATCGACTGTTGACATAAATGACAATATGTCCAACAGTATTTGCAGGGACAGATAGAAGAAGTAGAAAATGAAATATTGATCAGGTGAGAAGTATTATTCCCACGTTGAAATTGGTTGGAAATTATAGAGGAGGAAGTTTATGATTATATTCCTTCAGGAAGAGATATATTCAATATAGGTTGTTCCAGACATGTAGAGTTTGACTTGCATATAGAGAATACTAGTGGACACATTTGAATCAGTTTGAAGAAACATGAATATGTGATGATCAGTTGCAGCCATGAAGCCTTCATGATAGTATAATGACAGATGGATCATCATTGTGGACAGTTGAGTAGTAGAGTTATGAACATTTTTTGACATATAGCAAAGATGGATTCGTTATATAAGTAGAAGGTACAAGAAACAAATACCATATGCATAACAACATACTTACAATTGGAATCACTCGAATCGATTAACAGAAGGAATCAATTGGTCACAAAAATTCACAACAAAATAGGGAAGAGAAATGGTAGATCATTTGGAATGAAGTAATGAATAATTTTTATATATGTCAGAGAGTTACAAGAGGAAGCACCAATGGAAAATTAGCAAGCACTGAAGGTGAGAAAAGGAAACATATAAATATATCCTTACATTGATCTACATGATGTCATGAAGAGAGGTCAAGGGAAGAGAAATCATCAGAGAAATAAATCTAAAAAGGATGATTAGTAACATGTAGATAGGAGGAGACATATCGATAGGGGGAGTTACATTTTTGTCAAATAATGAGAGAAAGAACAAAGGCATGTAAAAAGAGAGAAAGAACAAATGCATGAAGATAGGAGGAGCGATGGTCATAAGGGGAGCATGAACATTGGAGTATTGTTATTTCCATAAATGTTGGTGTTTCCATCAATGTGAAAATGGGATATTGTTGGATAGTTGGTTTGGATAGTTCATTGTCATTGATGTCAACCGTGAGAGATTGATGTCAAAACTTGGAGAGGTCCAGAGATGTATATATGATTGTTGGACAATTGATTGTTGATTGTCATTTGTATGATCGAGACTGATGGTGAGTTAGTTGGGTGCATTTGAATAATTCTACAAGGAGCCCAGAGTTGTGCTTAAGGAACTCAAAGTTCATCAAGGAATATGGACACGAAGGACAATGTAATTGCAGGTAAGACTATCATAAATTCATATTCCATGTCGTGTTGTTTCCGGTTATATGTGGTACACCAAGTGGTTCCTCACGGTTAGGGAGATATGGCCTTGTGAAGTTGGAAGACCCTCAAAGAGTCATCTAGAATTTCCTAGAAGGTAAAAAAATAAGTCAATTAATCTAGAAGCTCCTAGAAAGTCATCAAGAAGGTTTCTAGTCAAAGTGGTTGCAGCTAGAAGATAATTATGGGTAAAGTTGTTGCAAAAGGAAAATAATTAAAAACAAATTAGTTGCAACAAGGAATTTTGAGTTTACTAATTATGTGTAAAAGTAGTTGCAACAAGAAAATGGGTTAGCCTTAGAAAAAGGAATATGGGTAAAACAGTTACAAGATGGACCCTTAAATAAGAAACTTGAAAAGTATAAATAAGAGATCAAGAGACTCCCATTAGCACCTATTGAGCACATTAAACATCTATATAGTTATTTTTTTATGGTTTATTTTTGGTCTTTTGGTAACGGTGAGCAGCTGCATAAACAAAAATAGAAACAAAAATGCATTGCATGAAAAAAAAGGTGAAAGACTGCAAAAACATAAATAGGAACAAAAAGGTGAGCAACTGCAGAAACATAAATGCATTGAAAGAACATAAAGGTGTGTAACTGCATAAACATAAATAGGGAAAGAAAGGTGTGTGAAAGTAGAAACAAAAACAAGAACATAAAAGCAATGCAATAACATAAATGTGAACGACTAAAAAAGTTGAAATAGGAAAAGAAAGGACAATATGAGGTAGCAAGGATGAGGTAAAGTAAAGGGGATGTTTGTTCCAGGTTGCAACAAGAAATTATGATGCAACAAGGTTTCTATAGGATTAAAGGTATGTCTATATACATGTTTTTAAGGTTATATCTTGGTGATGGTATGGTACATGTTGAGGTATATTTTTGTGATGTTATGGTGCATACTTGAGGCTTGGTATATTGTGTCATGAGGTTCCATCTTAGTGATATTGAGGATCATGCTAGAAACATTTGTTTGTGAGCTATGATATATCACATGAGGCACATCATTGGATGCATGCCACATGTTAGTTGAGGTCTACTTATTGAGATACATTTCTAGAGAATTTATTGGTTTATTGGTGTATGGCATGATATGGTATATGATTGGTACATTCTATGGTCTTGATGAACATGGTTGACGTACATGGTTGATGTGCATGGTTGGAACATGGTGTGGTACTTGGTATGGTCCTTCTAGAAATTAGTTTAACCACTGTAAGGAAGATCATGGAGAGAAACAGTTTGTATATAAATGGAATACCACAGTTCGATGGTCAGAATGGTATGAACTATGTGATATGGAACAAAAGAATGATTTTTTTTTTACAGGTATAGGGGTATGATGTTTGGAATTGAGTTGCTATAGGATAAAATTATACAAAGAAATGAAATACTGTAAATAAGAAGGAATTGAAAAGGAACAACAAAATAACATTGGATTTTATATTAGAAGGATTACTTGATTCAGTAAAGGACAAAGTGGGATAACGTTCATCAACTAAAGAACTTTGGGATAAGATACATAATATCTACTTTGAGGAATCCTCCATCACAGGGACAGATTAAAGGAAGCAGGGTAAAGAGAAAATATTTTGACAGATCATCTGAAGGAAAGAACTAAGGATGTAAACTAGATTGAAGAAGAATTTGGTTAAGAAGAGAGAAGACTTGAAAAATAATCATCTCTTTGAATATAGAACTTGAATAAGAAAATAGAACATAAGAATTCCTAAATAGTCATATGTTAAAGAAAGAATAAGAGGTTGATAATCTTGAATAAGAAGTTGTCACATTGAGATCCAAATTTTTCAAGCTTAACAATAATTCTTAAGAGACAAAAACATCCACATTGTCCATATAAAATGTTGAAGACAAGAACTCCAGGTTGATGGAAAAGAAGAATGAAGAAAAGAGTAAGGTTTATGCAGGAGTACTGAAAGGAAGGAATCATGGTCAACAAGAATCAAAGAAAAATGAAAAAGATACATCTTTAGGAAGACCCTCCACATTCAATCCACAAAGAAGCTTCAATCATGATTATGATCAACCAAGGAAGGAATTCAAAAGTACTACATCACAAAGAATATCATTCACTCCCAGGTATGTAAATTTTGTTTATGGTCATTGTTTTCAATGTACTAACTTTGGACATAAAGTTTCAAGAAAGAAATGCTTATGTGGCCCCACATAACATTGAATGTTACAAATTCCACAATTGTGCTCACATAGATCGTGATTGTAGAAGCATGATGGATACTTATATGAAAAAGAAAACAGATATCAGATATACACATGTTTGGAAAATAAAATAAGAACAAGTAAATGAAGAGAAGATGAATGAAGGACACCCAAAATCCATACTATCAAGATTGGAAATAGTACGAGAAAAAGGAAAATATACCCAAAAAAAAGGAAGATGTCATATATAGGAAGGTTTGGAGAAGAAATGAAAAACAAGAAGAATGGGTGAATAAAGAATATGTCTGAAAGATCGCAATATTTGCAATAATGTTAGATAAAAAAGAAGAACAAGTGAATAAAGAACAGGCTGAAGAGATTGTGATTTTAGGAATTGTAGTGCAATATCAATCCATGGGAAGAAAGGAAGAAGTTAAAGTAGAGAGAAGATGATTCTGCAGACATAGAGGAAGATTACTCATAATCAGAGCGATTTTATTTTGAGCCACCCGACTTGGAATCTCCCAATGAATATGAATATTGAATATGGGGAGTTACTGCAGTAGCGATTACAAATAAGAGAACCATCTTTCGAGTAGGTTGAAGTATTTGTAGATACATATAACATAAGTACATAATGACAGATTGATAAGTTGAGAAGTATTATTCTTGCACAGATATCAGTTGGTAGTTACACAGGAAAAAGTTTACGATTATATTCCTTCAGGAAAAGATATATTCCATACAGGTTTTTCCATACATGCAGAGTTTGGATTACAAATAGAGAATACCAGTGGACACATTTGAATCGGTTTGAAGAAAGAGGAATATGTGATGATCATTTTTAGTTGTGAAGCCTTCATTATAGTACAATGATAGATGGATGAGAATTATGGATAGTCGAGTAGTGGAGTTCTGGACAATTTTGTGACATATGGAAAACAATGGATTCGTTATATTCTTAGTAGGTATAAGAAACATGGATCAGATGCATAACATCATACTTACAATTTAAATCAGTGGAATCAATTGACATAAGGAATCGGTTGGTCACATAAAGCCACAAAAAAACAAGGAAAAAGAAACCTTCAACAAAATTCATATCACGAGAGGAACATTGTTGAACAATATGGTCATGACATATCATTTGGAATCAAGTAATGAATGGTTTTTATATATTTCATAAAGTTACAATAGGAAGCACAAATGGACAATTATCAAGCACTGAAAGTCAGGAAATGAAACATATACAAGTAGCCTTACATTGATCTACATGATATCTTGAAGAGAAGTCAAGGGAAGAGAAATCATTAGAGAAAGAAATATAGAAACTAATATTAGTAGCATGCAAAAGGGAGGAGACATAACGATAGGGGGAGTTATGTTTTTGTCAAATAAGGAGAGAAAGAACAAAGTCACAGAAAAAGAGAGAAATAATAGATCCATGAAGGTAGGGAGAGTATTCCCAAGGAGATATACCCTTTTCCATTAATGTCAAAGGCGGAGAGAGAAAAGCATTGATGAGGAGTGATGGTCACAAGGGGAGAATGAGCATTGAGTATTGGTGTTAACATCAATGTTCGTGTTTCCATTAATTCCAAAGGGGCATATTGTTAGACAATTGGTTTGGACAATTGGTTTTCATTGATGTCAATGCTTGGATATTGATGTGAACCCTTGGATATTGATGTCAACCCTTAGAGAGGTCCATATATGTAGATAATATTTTTGGACAATTGGTTGGTGATTGCCATTTTTATGATTGAGATTGATGGTGAGTTAGTTGGGTGCATTTGAAGAAGTCTACAAGGATCCCCAGAGATGTGGTTAAGGAACCCGAATTTTATCAAGGAATATGGACATGAGGGACAATGTAATTGTAAGTAATACTATCATAGATGGATAATACACATCATTATGTTTCTGGTGATATGTGGTACGTCAGGTGGTTCCTCACAGTTAGGGAGAGATGGCCTTCTGAAGTTGGAAGACCCTCAAAGAATCATCTAGAAATTACTAGAAGGTCAACAAAGAAGTCAATTATTATAGAATCTCCTAGAAAGTCATCAAGAAGGTTTCTAGTCAAACTGGTTGCAACTAGAACTTAATTATGGGTAGAATTGGTTCAAAAAGAAAATAATTAAAAACAAATTAGTTGCAACAAGGAGTTGCGAGTTTACTAATTATGGGTAAAAGTAGTTGAACAAAAAAGTGGGTTAGCATTAGAAGAAGGAAGATGGGTAAAATAGTTACAAGATGTCCCGTAAAGAAAAGAACTTGAAAAGTTTAAATAAAGATCAAGAGACTCCGATTAGCACCTATTGAAAACATTGAATATATATCTAGTGAATTTGTTATGGTCTATTATTAGTATTTTGTTAAAGGAGAGAGGTTGGAGAAATAAAAAGACATTGTAGGAACATAAAAGTGCACAACTACAGAAAGAGAAATAGGAACATAAAGGTGAGTTTTTTGTAGAAACAAAAACATAAATAGAAACACATTGCAGGAACATAAAGGTACACGACTATAAAAAAAAAGGAACATAAAGGTGCACGAGTGCAGAAATAGAAGCAAGAACAGAAACACATTTTAGTAACAGAAAGGTGTGAGACTACATAAACATAAATAGGAACAGAAAATAAAGTATGAGGTAGTGAGGATGAGGTAAAGTAAAGGGGATGCTTGTTCGAGGTTTTAGGAAGGCATGATGATGCAACAAGGTTTATACAGGATTAACGGTATGTCTATATACATGTTTTGAAGGTTATATTTGTAAATTTGGATGAAACTGCACATATAATATCTAGCTAGGAAAGGACACACACATTTTGTAGAAAAATTAGAAAATATGCAAATGAGAGAGAGAGAGAATTAAAGAATTGTATTAAATAATGATACAATATAATAGATATTCACTACAGAGCTCAACTAATACACCATAATGCATGAGACAATGCGCTATAGTGGTGGTCTAGAGTGATTTGGACACACACCAACAGTTACAAGAGTTAAATGCCACCTTGTCTAAGTCAACTAGCCTCTCAGTCCCCAGTTAACTGACTGATGGAATCAATAATGCACCACTCTAGTGATAATCCCAAGGTCAATGCGCATTAGAAATTATGATCCTAATGTTTCATGGTGATGGAACCAATGTGGAATCAAGACTCCACACAACTGATCTAACTGAACTGTGAATTGAAGAGAATAATCCCCTAGAATGTAGGAAAATGAATATTCTGCCTAAATTGTAGGAGACTGGATGATGACTAATAAAAATAGGGAAAACATAGGAAAACTAAATCAAAGGTGTGTGTGAAGTATCTCCAAAACCCCGTTGAACATAAATATGGTGAAAATAAAAGAATGGGTTCGGGCAACGAGGCCATGTTAGGTACCTAAAAACAAAAGACACATTGAAATAAATGAGGAAAGAGGGAAAATCTCATGGGAAAACCCCCCCTCAAGGTACAATGTATCAAAAAATAACTAACTATTTCTAGGCAACTACATCCTTCACTCGAAGATGACTGGATAGAGAATGGAAGTTCTTCTTAGTGAAGGTCTTGGTGAATATTTTTGCAGTATGTTCTGCTGAAGGACATAACTACAGGTCAATGATCACCTCAGTTACTAAGTCCGGGATGTAGTGCATGTGGATCTCGATGTGCTTCGTCCACTGCCTCTGAACTGGATCTCTATAGAAATTCAGAGTGGTCTGGTTGTTGCACCAGATGGCGATCAGCCAATGAAGTTGAATGTCCAAATGAATGAGAAAATGTTGTAGCCACATAGCCTGAATGGTTATTTTAACTACCCCTATGTACTCTGCCTCAGCTGAAGATAGAGAAATAGCAGCCTGCTTCCTACTCAACCAACATATGGGCCCATAACCCAGACTAACTAAGTAACCAGATGTGGAATTATGATCAATGATGTCGCCATCCCAGTGAGAATCAATGAACCTGATGAGGTCCAATGCATATTATTCTACATAGTGAATCCTAAAGGTGATGCTGCCCTGTACATATCAAAGGATACACTTTGCATCCTTCCAATGTAGCTCATACGGCTCTTGCATGAACCAGGAGACTAATTTGACTACATAGGAGAGGTATGGTCTAGAGTGTGGGAGATACAACAAGCTCCCCAATAGTTGTCTATACAATATTTTATCCACCATTATAGTGTCCCCTCCAACCTCAAGTTTGACTCCTAATAGGAAAGGATTTGGGGAATACTTGCAGTTTTTCATGTGAAATCTCTCAAGGAGATGTCGTGCATACTTGGCCTGAGATAAGTTGATGTCTGATGCATCTTGACTGATCTCGAGACCAAGGAATAAACGTAGAGAACCCATTCCTGTCATCAAGAACCTGCCATGAATAATCCTATTGGATACAACAATTACTAAAGTCAAGAAACCGATGATCAACAAATCATCAACATATATAACTAGGAGTAGAAGTGAATCAGTCATCCTAAGCATGTAAATATTTGGGTCTAAATTACAATGTACAAAGTTCTATGACAATAGGTAGGATTCCATATTGGAATACCATTCCCTCGGGGCCTTCTTGAGGAAATAAAGGGACTTCTTCAGTCGACATACCAAATATGAATCCTGGATGAAGCCTTGGGGATGCTCCATATATCTCTCCTTGGAGAGATCTGGATGAAGAATTGAATTCTTCACATCCATTTGATGGTCTTCCCATCCTTTTGATCACGCAATGGAAATTTCCAAGCGTATGGAATCCATCTTCGCTACTGGAGAGAAGGTCTCGTCATAGTCAATTTTGTGCACCTATTGAAAGCCTTTAGTGACTAGAATGGCTTTGTATCTATTAACATGTTCGTCTATTGCACTCTTTCTCTTGTAGACCCATCTGCACCTGAAAATTTTCCTTCCTGAAGGAAGGGGAACTAGATCCCAAGAATGAACCAAGAAAATATGCCTAGGTGACATCGGTTCATTTGCAATGAGTGACATAGGAGGCTCCTCGAAATCAGATCGAGTCCTCTTGGTATCATCTAGATCCCCAAAAAGATCTCCTACATCTTGGAGAGTAGTCTTGGCCCACTTGGGCCTTGAATTTGGCTCTGCATATGAATGTAATAAATTGGTATCCGAATCAACTAAATCCTCTAAATCATAAATCTCAAATGAATAAGAGTCGACATGTGCATGCTCATCATCTCTAACAGGAAGAAGAACAAAAGTGTATGCATGTGGCTCTTTTGGTGCATGCGAGATACTTTCCTCGAATAATTTGACATTGTGCTCAATGATGAGAAGGTCCATAGAGGGATCAATGAGTCTATATCCATTCACACCATCTAGGTATCCAACAAATATACACTTTTTACTCTCTGGATCAAGTTCCTTCCTCTTCTTAGATGGAATCTTGGCCCATGCAACTGAACCAAATATATGAAAGTGGGTCACTTTTGTTTTGAGGCCACTCCAAGCCTCGAAGGAGATATTATCCTTGAAATATCTATGGGGGGATCTGTTTTGTATGTAGCTCAAAAATTTGAGTTCTTTATCCCATAATCTCTCTGGAAGTGAATTTACATGCAACATGCAATATGCCATCTCTTTCAGGGATCTATTCTTCTGCTCAACAACTCTGTTTTGTTGCGGAGTATAGGGAACCATGTGATGCAAGTGAATACAAGCCTCAAGAAAATGATTATATACCTCATGGTTGACATACTCCCTCCCATTATCTATTCATAGGAATTTGATATCCCTTCCTCATTGTGTCTCAATGAGGTCTTTGAAATCTTTGAGATGCTGAAAGACCTCATATTTTTTCCTGAGAAAGAAAGTCCAATTGTAGCATGATAAATCATCAACAAGAATGAGAACATATCGTCCTTTATTGATTTATGGATGAAGAAAAGGGCCCATGAGATCGTTGTGGATCAGATCCAAAGCAGAGGAGGCCTTATGAGTCTTTCCTTAGTCAAATTTCTCCTGAGCATGTTTTTCAAGAACACATCCCTCACAAACTCCTTTTGAGAAGTGAATGTTAGGTAGAACTTCAACCATTCCCTTCTTTCTATGTTTTTGCATGTATTTGAAATTTAAATGCTTGATCCTTTCATGCCATATCCTACTGCTTTCATCAATATGCGTAAGCAGTAATGCAAAATCTAGTTCAATAAATTCAGAAAATGTGTAGAATCTGGATTGGTAATTTAACTCACCAGTAGAAACTTTGGAATTGGTTTTCATATCATAGATATCCATAGCATCAGGTGTTAGTATTAATCTCTTTCCATTGATGTAGTTTTTCATTTGATACATGGAGAGAAGATTAACGAATAATTTGGGAACATGTAGAAAATTCGCGAAGCTCTTTTTTGTGAGTTCAAATCTTCCTTTTCCATTGACTTTGACTGGAGAGTCATCCTGCATCAGAATAGGACAACCTTGTCATGCATCCAATGAAGAGTAGACTTCCTTTGTGGATACCATGTGCTGTGATGCACCTGAATCTACAATCCAAGCATGGTGAGAGAATTTAATGGCAATGAAATAATGGATAGAATTACCTTTCTTGGGGTTTTGATCTTATGGCTTCTTCTTCTTTGAACCCTTGAGAATGCAATCTCCAAGGTTTTTTTTCTGAAGTATTCATGCCATTTGATATATATTCTTCTGAATGCATGCATATTCTAGATGGAATCCTCATTGTAAATAAGTGCATTTCTCCCATTTTATTCCCTTTCCACCTTTGGATATAGAGGAATCGTTGAAGGGTTTTGAGTACCCTTCCTTATTTGGATTTGCATGTCCCTTCCCTTTGTATTTGTTATTAGATTTCTGATTTTGGTGACTTCTAAAATATTTCACAACAAGTGCATGTTCCTTTGAGACTTTTATTTTTCCCATATTGATGAGCTTAGTCTGCTCTTGCATCAGAGACTCAATAAAGGTCTCGACAAAGGGAATTTTCTGGGTATCTCTAGAGGAGAACCTAACTGAATGAAATGTGGATACAAACACTGAGTATTTCAGACCAATTTTGGAAAAAATGGTAAGAACCATTTGTTTCTCCTCCTTAGATTTATAAACCCCGCAATCCTTGAGTTGCAACAACAAATTCTTATATTTGGTAAAAAGATCTTGGAGATTGTCGAAGGTTTTTGGATCCAAAGTTGGGAATTCCACCTTGAGTATATGTCCCCTAATTTCGTCATGTTTTCCAAAAAGTACTTCCATGGTGGTTCAAACTTCATTGGGGTTTTTACTGGAGGATATGTGAAAGAGGAGCTTAGGAGAAATAAGACTGCAAATAGTTCCAGATGATTCATCCAACTGATTCATATACTTGGATTTTTTTATGGATGATGTAGGTTTGGTATTTGTGCCCATGGTTAACCTGTATAATCCTCTACATTGAATATGAAATTCCATCTTGTTCTTCCATGCAAAGAAATTGTACGGTGTAAGAGTCAATTCTTTTGGAAATTTTATTTTTCCTGCTATCTTCATGATCCGGATTATTTTCAGCACGAAATGAGAGCAGAGATATAACACAGAAATATTCAAAGATATTGCAAGAGAGACAATATAACAGAGATATAGCGGAAATAAAACAAGA
>ML778413.1:179804-202335 GCA_009831015.1 Picea engelmannii
GATAACTGCAAAAAGAGTTTGTTGTGTATTTTTAATAGAAATACGTCATCTCTAATACCATGTAAATGTGGATAAACCTGCACATATAATATCTAGCTAGAAAAGGACATACACAGTTTGTTGAAAAGTGAGAAAAGACATAAATGAGAGAGAGAGAGAGAATCAAAGAATTGTATTAACTATATGAAATAATGATACAATACAATAGATATGTTCTTCATATCTCAAATAATATGTCATAATGCATGAGCTAATGCACCATAGTGGTGGTCTAGAGTGATTTGGACATACACCGAGAGTTATAGGAGTTAACTGCCACTGAGTCTAAGTCAAGTAGCCTCTCATCTCTCAGTTAACTGACTGAAGGCATTAGTAATGTGCCACTCTGGTGATAATCCCAAGGAAAGTGCACATTAGCAGTGATTATCCCAATGTTACATGGTGATAGAACCAATGTTGCATCATGACTCAACTCAACTAATCCAATTGAAATGTGAAATGAAGAGAATATTCCCCTAGAATATAGGAAAATGAATATCCCCCCTAAAATTTAGGAGACTAGATAATGACTAATAAACATAGGGAAAAACTTAGGAAAACAAAAACCTAGGTGTGTGTAAAGTATCACAAACAATATCTTAGTGATGGTATGGTACATGTTCATGTATATTTTGGTGATGTTATGGTGCATACTTGAGGCCTGGTGTATTGTGTTATGAGTTTGCATCTTGGTGATATTGAGGAGAATACTAGAGGCATGCATTTGTGAATATTGGTGTATTGTGTAATTGATGTGATGTTTTTGATGTGATGTTGCTTATGATTATATGGTTATGATATATTGAATGAAATCATATATGATACATTGATGATAAACTGTTGAATACTATTGATAAAGTTGAAGAATATATATTGTGGTTAAAAGTGGTATAAATTGCTCATATTGATTCACCCCCTCTATTTGTATTCCAACATTTAGTATCAAACAAGGTCCTTCAAGAAATCAGTTTAACCACTATAAAGAAGATCATGGAGAGAAACAATTTGTATATAAATGGACTACCACAGTTCGATGGTTAGAATCGTATGAAGTATGAGATGTGGAGAAAAAGAATGAAAATGTTTTTACAAGAACAGGGGTATGATGTTTCTCACTTCGTTGTTATAGGATACAATGCTACAAATAAACCAAAGTCTGAAACCAAGAAGGAATTGAAAAGGAACAACCAAATAGCATTGGATTTTATCTTAAAAGGATTACCTAATTCAGTAAAGGACAAAGTGGGAAAATGTTCATCAAATAAAGAAATTTGGGATGAGTTACATAATCTTTACTTTGAGGAATCTCCATCATAGAGATAGATTATAGTAAAGAAAATGAAGGAACAAAACAAGAATACATATGCTCATCATGTCAGAAAGATTCAGAAGAAGGATATTATGAAGAAGGCATATTAGACTTTAAACTATAATTAATCAACACTTTCGAATGATTGGTGAAAGATAGGAATAAAAACATCTCTCTTGAGGAACAATTAGCCAAGAATAATTCCCAATAAAGTTCCAAAGAATCCCAATAGGTCATTGTGAATATAAAAGATTAGCTTGAAGAAGACATAAAGATTGAAGAAACACACAAAGGTCAGATGGAAGAAAAACACTATTTGGAAGCTGAAAGAAAGGAATCAGAGAAAAGAGAAAATATTTTGATAGATCATCTAAAGGAAAGAACTAAGGACCTAAATCATATTGAAGAAAAAATTGGTCAAAAAGAGAGAAGACTTGAAAAATAAAACATCTCCTTTAATATCCAACTTGAAGAAGCAATGTGAATAGAAGAAGTCATGGAGAGTCAGATGTTAAATAAAGAATAATAGATTTCAAATATTGAAGAAGAAGTTGTCACAATGAGAGCCAAAACTGTCAAGCTCAACAAGAACGTTGAAGAGAAAAAAACATCCACATCGTCCATAGAAAATGTTGAATATAAGCACTCCAGGTTGCAAGAAAACGAGAATGAGTAAAAGAGTAAGTGTTATGCAGAAATATTGAAAGAAAGGAATCATGGTCAGCCAGAATCAAAGAAAAATTATAAAGATACATCTTCTGGAAGACACTGCACATTTAAGATACAACTAAGCTTCAATCATGATCATGATCAACCTAGGCAGGAATTCAAAAGGACTACATAAGAAAGAATAGCATTCACTCCCGATAATGTAAATTTATTTTATGGTCATTGTTTTTATTGTACGAAATTTGGAAATAAGGTTGCATATTGCAAGGCTTATGAAATAAATTTTCAAGAAAGAAATTTGTATGTGGCCCCACATAACATTGAATGTTACAAATGCCACAAATATGGTCACATAGATCAGAATTGTAGAAACATGATGGATACTTCTATGAAAAATAACATTGATATCAGATATAAGAAAATTTGGAAAAGAAAACAAGAACAGGTAAATGAAGAGGAGATGAATTAAGGAAACCCAAAATCCATACTCTCAGGATTGGAAATAGTACAAGAACAAGGAAAATCTACAGGAAAAAAGGAATATTTCAGATATAGAAAAGTTTGGAGAAGAAATGGAAAAGAAGAAGAACATGTCAATAAAGACCAGGTCCCAAATATCACGGGATTTGCAGTAATGCAAGAAAGAAAAGAACAAGTGAATAAAGAATAGGCCCAAGAGATTGTGCTTTCAATAAATCTAGTGCAAGATCAATCCACAAGAAGAAAGGAATAAGCCATAGTTTAGAGATATGATGATTCTGCAGACAAAGAGGAGGATTACTCTGCATCAGAGTGGGTATTTTTCTGAGCCACCCAGCTTGGAGACTCCCAATGAAGATGGATATTGAATAGGGGGAGTAAGTGTAGTAAGTAATACAAATCAGAGAACCATCTTTCGAGAAGGTTGAAGTATTTGTAGAGGTAGATAGTAGAAGTATATAATGACATATTGATTAGTTGAGAAGTATTATTCCCACACAGATATCAGTTGGAAATTACACTAGAATAAGATTATTATTATATTCCTTTAGGAAGAGATATATTTAGTACAAGTTGTTCCAAATATGCATAGTTTGAATTGCAGATAGAGAACACCGGTGGACACATTTGAATCATTTTAAAGAAACAAGAATATGTAATGATCAATCAAAACTATGAAGCCTTTATGATAGTACACTAATAGATGGATCGACATTGTGGATAGTTGAAAAACAGATAGGATGCATAGAAGAATACTTATAAGGTGTAGGAAACATAGATCATATGCTTAGGAGGTATAGGAAACAAGGATCATGTGCATGGAAAAAAATTTACAATTATAATTAGTGGAATCAGTTGATAGAAGGAATCAATTAGTCACAGAAAGGCACAACAAAATAGGGAAAGAGAAACATTCAACAAAAGTCATATCATCAGAAGAAAATTGTTGAATAGTATGGTCATGCCATATAATTTGGAATAAAGTAATGATTTTGTTTTATATATGTCAGAGATTTACAAGAGGAAGCACCAATGGACAATTAGCAAACACTGGAAGTGAGGAAAGGAAACATTTACATGTATACGTACATTGATCTACACGATATATTGAAGAGAATTCAAGGGAATACAAATCATTAGAGAAAGAAATACAAAAAGGAATATTAGTAGAATGAATATAGGAGGAGGCATATCGTCATGCAGAGTTACCTTTTAATCAAAAGAAGGAGAGAAAGAAGAGATGCATGAATACATGGGCAGCATCCCTGAGGATAGATACAATTTTCGATTAATGTTAAAGGGGGAGAGAGAAAAACATTGATTAGGGGTGATGGTCACAGGGGGAGCATGAAAATCAGAGTATTGGTGTTTCCATGAATGTTGGTGTTTCCATCAATGCCAAATGGGGAGATTCTTGGAAAGTTGGTTTTCATTGGTGTCAACCCTTATAGATTGATGTCAACCCTTGGATATTGATTTCAACCCTTGGAGAGGTTTAGAGATGTAGATAATATTGTTGGACAATTGATTGTTGATTGCCATTTGTATGATTGATATTGATGGTGAGTTAGTCTGGTGCATTTGAAGAAGTCTACAAGGATCCCCAGAGGTGTGGTTAAGGAACCCAAAGTTGATCAAGGAATATGGACATGAAGGAAAATGTAATTGTAGGTAATACTATCATATATGGATAGTACACTTCATGTCATTTTCATTGATATGTTGTATGCCACGTGGTTCCTTATGGTTAGGGAGATACGACCTTGTGTTGTTGGAAGACCCTCAAATAATAATCTGGAAGTTCCTAGAAGGTCAAAAAAGAAGTCAATTATTCTAGAAGCACCTAGAATGTCATCAAGAAGGTTGTTATTCAAAGTGGTTGGAACTAGAAGTTAGTTATGGTTAAATTTGTTGCAAAAATAAAATAATTAAAAATAAATTTGCTGCAGCAAGGAATTATGAGTTTACTAATTATGGGTAAAAGTAGTTGCAACAAGAAAGTAGGTTATTCTTAAAGGAAGGAAGATGGATAAAACATTTACAAGATGGCCCCTAAAGGAAGGAACTTGAAAATTACAAATAAGAGATCATGACACTCCCATTAACACCTATTCAACACATTGAATATCTATATAGTGAATTTGTTATAGTCTATTTTTGGTCTCTTCATAAAGGCGAGCGGTTGGAGAAAGAGAAACACAAAAAGAACCGCATTGCACGAACATAAAGGTGCATGATTGTAGAAAAAGAAATAGGAACATAAAGGTGAGTGGCTGCAGATACAAAAAAGCATTCCAGGAAAAAGAAGTTGTGCCACTGCAAAACCATAAATAGGAACTGAAAGGTGTGCAACTGCAGAAATAGAATAGGAATAGAAACACATTGCAGTAACAAAAAGGTGCATGAATATAGAAACAAAAATAGGAACAAAAAGGTGAATATGAAGTAGCAAGGGTGAGGAAAAGTAAACGAGATGTTTGTTCTAGGTTGCAGCAAGGCATGATGATGCAACAATGTTTCTACATGATTATAGGTATGTCTATATACATGTTTTGAAGGTTATATCTTGGTGATGGTATGGTGCATGTTGAGGTATATTTGGTGATGTTATGGTGCATACTTTAGGCTTGGTATATTATTTTATGAGGTCATCTTGGTGATATTTAGGATCATGCTAGAGGCATGTGTTTGTGATATTTGGTATATGCTTGTGGAACATCATTGGATGCATGGTACATGTTGGTTGAGATCTACTTCTTGTGATACACTATTGGAGCATTTCTTGGTTTATTGGTGTATGGCATGATATGGTATATTATTTGGACATGGTATGGTTTTGATGTACATGGTTGATGTACATGTTTGATGTGCATGGTTGGCACGTGATGTGGTACTTATTATGGTGCATGGTTGATGCACTTGGTACGGTACATGTTATGGTGCATGGTTGATGCACGGTTTGGTACAGGTGTTGGTGCARGGTTGATGCATGGTTTGATACAGGTTGTGGTATAATGTTGAGGCTTGATATGGTATTGGTTGATCGTTATTTACATGCTTGGTAGAGGCATGTGTTGGTGATGGTGGACATATTGTTTAGGGTGTTGTTGGCATTTGATCCATGTAAGAGAATATGGTTGAGTATTGGTGACAGTGACAGGATTGACAGATTGACAAGTTGATGAGACAATGGTAGTGACAATGACAATGGTAGTTATAGTGGCAATGATTGTGGTAGTGACACTTTGGTGTACACTTATATTCAAGGGTTGTAGGATAGGGCAAGGAAAGGGGGTTGTATCCTCCTTTTGGTTGGTGTCAGAGAATCATGGAGTTGGAGACTCCTTCAAGTTGGATCCTGAGAACCAAGGGGTTGTACCCTCCTTCCATTTGGAGCCATAGAATTCAAGGAGTTCCAAGTTCCTTCATATTGGTTCTTGTAAATCAGAGGGTTTGTTCCTCCTTCCATTTGGTGCTAGAGAATTTGGAAGTTGGTGCTTCCTATGAATGAATTCTTGATATATATATAAGAAAGAATTATGTGGTTTTCTCCCATTTTGGTTTCCATGTAAATAATGGTGTACTCTATATATGCTTGCGGAACATCATTGGATGCATGGTACATGATTGTTGTGGTCTACTTGTTGAGATATATTGTTGGAGAATTTATTGGTTTATTGGTGTATGGCATGATATGGTATATGATTGGTACATGGTTTGGTGTTGATGTACATGGTTGATGTGCATGTTTGATTTTCATAGTTGGATCATGGTGTGATACTTGGTATGGTTCATGGTTGATGCACTTGGTATGGTATAGGTTATGGTGCATAGTTGATGCACGGTTTGGTACAGGTGTTGGTGTAGGGTTGATGGATGGTTTGATACAGGTTGTGGTATATGGTTGATGCTTGGTATGGTACAGGTTGATTATTTTCTACATGCTTGGTAGAGGCATGTGTTGGTTATGTTTGACATCTAGTTGGAGATTCATTCAAGTTGGAGCCTAAGAATAAGGGGGTTGTAGCCTCCTTATGGTTGGAGCCAGAGAATTCATGGAGTTGAAACTTCCTTCATATTGGTTCTTGTAAATCATGGGGATTGTCCCTCCTTCGAGTTGGTGTTGGAGAATTTGGAAGTTGGTGCTTCCTATGAATGAATTCTTGATATATATAAGAAAACATTATGTGGTTTTCTCCCATTTGGGTTTCCATGTAAATACTAGTGTACTCTGTATTCGATTTGATGTTGTTGATGTGATGAGGCTTATGATTATATTCTTATGATATATTGAATGCTATCATAGATGATACATTGATGATAAAATGTGAATACTATTGAAAATTTTGAAGAATATATATTGTCGTTAAAAGTTGTATAAAGTGCTCATATTGATTCAACCCCCCCCCTCCTCTCAGTATTCTAAAAATTGGTATCAGAGAAGGTTCTTCAAGCAATCAGTTGAACCACTAGAAGGAATATCATGGAGAACAACAGTTTGTATATAAATGGAGTACCATAGTTCTATGGTCATAATGGTCTGAAGTATGAGTTGTGAAACAAAAGAATGAAAACATGTTTACAGGCACAGTGGTATGATGTTTGGCACTTAGTTGTTACAATATCTAATTCTACAAAGAAACCAAATAATGCAGCCAAGAAGGAATTGAAAAGGAATAACAAAATAACATTGGATTTTAGCTTAGAGGAATTACCTGATTTAGTAAAGGAAAAAGTGGGACAGTTTTGATAAGTTAAATAACTTTGGGATAAGATAGATAATCTCTACTTTAAGGAATATCCCATCATAGAGACATTGTTGGTTGTGATTACTAATCATCTTCCTGATTTAGAGGTTTGTTTCAGTCGTGCTTTGACCCCATTCTCTAACGGGTGGGGGATATTCCCCCCCCACAACTATCTCTAGGGGGGGAAACAACAATTTCTGTATCCCTCACTAGAGAGGGATACGGGGAAGCACCCCCGAAGAGAAATTTTGGGAAAAATTTCCTTGTAAAATATTGTAATTTCATTTTCAATATGTACTTTTCATTATAAGGTCACATATTTGATTGTAGAAGTTATTTTAGGGTTTTTTTCCCTGGAAGGAAACCCTCTTTTATGAGGGACTTTTATTTCGGCTATGGATTATCACGAATATTGTATTATGATAGAAGAGACTATGAAAGGAAGAAGAGGAAATTACAGCAATTGAGTTGTAGGTTGTATCCCATCATTTTGACAGATAATAAAAATGAAGTACCTGACAAATTCACTGGTGGACATAGACCACACTAGGTGGACCACGTATATATGTGTCTCTATTGTATTGTGTATCTTCTGTGTTTTATTTCTGTATTTGTTTTATTTTATTTCTTCATGATCAATTTTTTTCTAACAAGATTCTATTAAAGAAAGTGTAGGTACAAAACAAGAAAAAAGATTTTCATCGTGTTAGATAGTTTCATAAGAAGAAGAATACGAAGAAGGAATAATAGAATTAAAATAAAAATTAATCAATGCTTTATAAGAATTGATGAAAGAAAAGAACAAAAACAAGTCTCTTGAGGAACAATTAGCCTAGAAGAATTCTCAAGAAAGTTCCAAAGAAGCCTGACAGGTCATCCTGAATCTAAAAGATCAGCTAGAAGTAGTTATAAAGATTGAAGAAACATACAAAGGTTACATGGAAGAAAAACAATATTTGGAATCCAAAAGAAAGGAAGAAGAGAAAAGACAAAATATTTTGATAGATCATCATAAAGAAATAGCTAAGGACGTAAATAAGCCTAAAGAGGAATTTGGTCAAGAAGAGAGAACACTTGAAAAAGAAATCATATCCTTGAAGTTCCAACTTGAAGAAGAAAAGTGAACAAAAGAAGTCATGAAGAGTCATATGTTAAAGAAATAAGAGGAGGTTGAGGATCTTGAATAAGAATTCATCACATTTAGAGAAAAATGTTTCAAGCTCAGCAGGAACATTAAAGAGACAAAAAAATCCACATCGTTCATAGAAAATGTTGAACAAAATCACTCTAGGTTGCCAAAAAAGAAGAATGAGGAAAAGAGTAATATTTGTGCAGAAGTAATCAGGGGAAGGAATCATGGTCAGTCATAATCAAAGAAAAATGATAAGGATACATCTTCAGGAAGACCCTTCACATTCAAGCCACAAATAAGCTTAAATCACGATCATGATCAATCCAGGAAGGAACTCATAAGGACTACATCACAAAGAATACCATTCACTCCCATGTATGTAGATTAATTTTATGGTTATTGTTTTTATTGAACTAGCTTTGGACATAAAGTTGAAAATTGCAGGGCTTATGAAATAAATGTTCAAGAAAAAAATTCTTATGTAGCCCCACATAACACTGAATTTTACAATTGCCAAAATTATGGTCACATAGCTCGTGATTATAGAAGCATGATGGCTACTTATATGAAAAGGAACACTAATATCCAATAGAATAAAGATTGGAAAATAAAACAACAACAGGTAAATGTAGAGAAGATGAATGGAGGACACCTAGAAGCCATACTCAATAGATTGGCATTAGTACGAGAACAAGGAAAATATACAATAAAAAAGGAAGATGTCAGATATGGGAAGGTTTGGAGAAGAAATGAAAAGAAAGAAGAACAAGTGAATAAATACCAGGTCCCCGATATCACAGGATTTGCAAAAATGCGAGAAAGAAAAGATGAACAAGTGAATAAAGAACAGGCCCAAGAGACTGTGCTTTTAGGAATTGTAGTGCAAGATCAATCCACAAGAAGAAAGGAAGAAGTCCTAGTTCAAAGAGATAATGAGTCTACAGAAGAAGAGGAAGATTACTCCAGATCAAGGAAGGTATCGTTTTGAGCCACCTAGCTTGGAGAATCCCATTCAATATGTATATTGAATAAGGGGAGTCAATGCAGTAGCTACTATAATTAGAGAACCATCTTTCGAGCAGGTTGAAGTATTAGCATAGACAGATAGGAAAAGTACAAAATGATAGATTGATCAATTGATAAGTATTTTTCCCATGCAGATATCAATTGGAAATTACATAGGAATAAGTTTATGATTACATTCCTTCAGGAAGAGATATATTCAATATAGGTTGTTCCATACATGCAGAGTTTTACTTACATATAGAGAATACCAGTGGACACATTTTAATTAGTTTGAAGAAAAAAGAATATGTGATGATCAGTTGCATCCGTGAATCCTTCATGATAGTACAGTGATAGATGGATCAACATTGTGGATAGTTGAGTAGAAGAGTTATGGATAGTTTGTGACATATGGACATATATGGATTCATTATATGATTAGAAGGTACAGGAAACATAGATCATATCTATAACAAAATAATTACAATTGGAATCAATGGAATCAATTGGTCACATAAAGGCACAACAAAATAGGGAAATCGAAACCTTCAACATAATTCATATCATCAAAGGAACATTGATGAACAATATGGTCATGGAAGATCATTTGGAATCAAGTAATGAATGATTTTTATATATGTCATAGAGTTAGAAGAGGAAGAACCATTGGAAAATTAGCAAGCACTAGAACTTAGAAGTGAGGAAAGGAAAAATATATAGGTAGCCTAACATTGATCTACATGATATATTGAAGAGAATAAAAGGGAAGAGAAATCATCAGAGAAAGAAATCCAAAAAGGAATATTAGTAGCATATAGATAGGAGGAGACATATTGACAGGGGGAGTTACATTGTTTTCAAAGAAGGAGTGAAAGAACAGATGCATGGAAACAAAGAGAAGGAATAGATGCATGAATACAGGAGGAACAACCTCAAGGAGAGATACCATTTCCCATTAATGTCAAAGGGGGAGAGAGAAAAACATTGATGAGGAGTGATGGTCACAGGGGGAGCATGAGAATTGGAGTATTGGAGTTGCCATCAATGTTGGTGTTGCCATCAATGTTGGTGTTTCCATTAATTCTAAATGGGGATATTGTTGGATAGATGGTTTTGAAAGTTGGTTTTAATTGATTTCAACCCTTAGATATTGATTTCAACCCTTGGAGATTGATGTGAACCCTTGGAGAGGTCCATAGATGTAGATACGATTCTTGGAAAATTGATTGTTGATTGTCATTTGTATGATCCAGATTGATGGTGATTTAGTTGGGTTCATTTGAAGCATAGCAAGATCCCTAGAGGTGTGGTTAATGAACCCAAATTTGATCAATGAATATTCACATGAAGGACAATGTAATTGTAGGTAAAAATATCATAGCTGGATAGTACACATTGTTCCATTTCCACTCAAGAGACTCCCATTATCACCTATTGAGCACATTGAATATCTATATACTGAATTTGTTATGGTATATTTTCGGTCTTTTGGTGAAGGAGAGTAGTTGTAGAAACATAAAGATTAACAAAAACACATTGCATGAACATAAAGGTGTGTGTCTGTAGAAACACAAATAGGAACAGAAAGGTTAGCAGATGTAGAAATAGAAACAAAAACAAAAACATATTGCATGAACATAAAGGTGTGTGACTGTAATATCCCTAGGCCAAACCCCCATTTGTAAATGTAAATGCAAATGTACTTAAACTGGTGAGATGTTTGATATCATTTTGCATGCACCTTTCATGGTATAGTGCGCACATGTACTGTGCACTAAAATGATGAAGTGTGCAAAATTCCAAGATACCGCACACAACAAACTTAAGTGTGTGCGATTTTGAGGCCAGGGTGCCTTTGTGTATATGTTGTGTTTTATAGGCTAGTGAGACAGTTATTATAAGCTAGGAGGCTTATGTGTTGAATTAGTCCAGAGAGCCTAGATGCTAAAGGCCAGTGAGCCTATTTTTCTATATGTCTTATCATTAATATAATACATCGTTGCGTGTAGACTGACCATGATAAAAGAGTATGGGGGACTAAACTTCACTAGTCAGGGAAAGGGGGATAAAAGCTAAGGATAAGGGGATAAGCTATGGAGCTTAATCCAAAAATAAGTATTATATTAATATTCCTTAAAGTATAAAGTATGCATAATTATTTTATCCTTAGTTCTAAGGATGGGGACAAGTGGGCCAAAGTGGTTCTCAACATGACAAGTGTGAAGTTGGCAGCATCCATCCATATAGTTTGGACTTATTTCATTTTCCCATTCATTACATCATCATGCACTGACTCATTTAGTTTTCCCTGGTACCTTCCTGTAACTATATCTATACCCATACATGTCCCTATATCTGTACCCATACCTGTACCTATACCTGTAACTGGTGATTTTAAGAGTTGGATTGAAGAGGCGGGTTGTTAGGCCCATGCGAAATTCTCTCAATATGAGAGAATTGTTGGGAATTGAATTCTTGAAGGTGTCAAACTGCAGCTACAGGGCTCTAAGGCTTCATGTTCGCTCTATTGCTGAAGCTCAGAAAAGAAGTGGGGCAACCGAAGGATTGTTGAGAAGAGAAGGGGAACACTTCCTGGGGAGGGACATGCATGTGGGGAATGAGGGACTGTAGGATTTTAGATTGAGTTGGCACCTGTGACAAAGTTTTTTTCTATTGTCTGAGATACATCAACTTGATTAGGAGTCCCTTTACCTAGGTGGATTTTAGTCCCAGTTCGGGGGTGACCCACTGTTGAGAGTGATGAGCAACATGGTCTAAGGCTGGGAGGTTCGTAGAAGGTTTGCATGTAGTTGGTGATATTATTACCAATATAAGTGTCAATTTTGTGTTAAATTACATGTTACATTATTATTTATGCGTTTATTTTTATGTGTTTTTCCTCTGTGTGCTGCATTTGTATTTTTATTATTGTTTTGTATGAATCTGTGCATTTGCAGAATGCATTTGTCTATTTTAATTTATATATATAAAGTTTTGCAATATTTTCTATGTGTATATGTTTTAATTTGTATACAGCTCGGAAATTTTTTCTTGGCATAGCCCAGTTGGATGTTGGGGATGTTACAATATGGTATCAGAGCTCCAGTTTTCAACATTGAGCCTAGATGGGCTGAGAAAGTTGAGTTGAAGTGAAATTTCACATCAAATTGATTTTGAAGTGGCGAGATTTCAAGTTACAGAGAGTCCATGGTAAAAATTAGAAGCAATCGCGTGGAATTTGGCAAAAGCCCCAATTTCTGTTGTTAAATTCATGGGAAAATTGAGAAATTTTTCCAAGTAGTGAGATATTCTTAATTGAATATTTGTTCTAGAAAATTCAGACATGGAATTGGTTGAATTTGAAGTGATAGGAAAGCCATGACAGATGGAGGGATATTAGTTTATTAAAATTCTCAATTTGTGAATTGAGTTTGGGAAATATTCGTTCCAGGAATGTCAACCAATAATGATTTTTTGTTGCATAGATTGAATTGGTGTTATTGGGGTGAAATTGAACAAATTTCATAGTTGCAGAATGTCTATGGTGAAAATTGGGAAAAAGTTAGGCAAAATCCCTAATTTTTGCAGTGTAATTCACAAGGAATTGATATGCATAAAACTGGATGTGTGCAGGTGTGCGCACTAAAAATGCATGATGTGTAGTGAAAACCTTGTGATGTGTGGAAAATAAGGGTGCATGGCTACGCATGCTAAAATTTTGCATTGTGTGGTGCAGAGTGGTAATGCGAGGAAAATATTGGAGTGTGGGTGTGTGCACTTAAATTTGGCGTTGCATGGTGCAGAGTGGAAATGCACAGAAAATATTGGTGCGTGGGTGTGCGCACTTAAATTTGTCGTTGTGTGGTGCAGAGTGGGAATGCATGGAAAATATTGCTGCGTGAGTGTGCACATTTAAATTTTGCATTGTGTGGTGCAGAGTGGTAATGCACAAAAATTATTGGTGCGCAGGTGTGCGCACAAAATTTAGCGTTGTGCGGTGCAGATTGACTGGCGTATGCATATTACTGGAGCACATGGTGTGCATAGAAATAATAATGGTGCACGTGGTGTGCGCAGTATTGACAGAGCATGAAGGAATATTTTTGGTGCATGCGCAATGTGGGTATATTTTGTCACACGACAATTTAATTAATGGTGCACGCGAAGTACTCTTTCATAGTGGGGGTGTACTAAACTTTGGCATGGTGCAATGCATAGAGTGCAATGTGTGAAGAATATTAGTGCAGGAAGAAAAAATTATTTGCAACAGGTATTAGTGCATGAACCAAAATTTTGCGTGGTGGATATTGGCACACGACACAAAAGTAGTGTGCACCAGTTATTGACGCGACAAAGAAGTGATCCACATTGGTTATAGGTGTGTGGAGCATGCACTTCCTTAGGGTGTTGTTTCACATGCTAAATATGGGTGTACATGTTCAAATTTGTGCGCACGAACTCATTTGGATGGTGTCCAACAACAAACAACTGGTGGATTTTTGCAACATTGTATATTGTTTGAAAGTCATCGTTTTGCAGTGTGTTTTTGAGGCCCTATACAATGTTTTTAGCTACTCAAAAACCCTGAGAATTGAGTGTACCAAGGTAAAGAGTGTAGCGAGGTACACTTTGTCTTTGCAAATCAAATTAAATATCTCATAGAGAGATTTCTAATGAGGTAAATCGTTCATCAAATGGAGATTTTTTGAGGAAGTTATAGGACAAATAGTGGAGGGTAAATTTTAAGACCCAGCTAACTTTGAAGGGCCATAACTTTCTGCATTGGAATGAGATTGAGGCACAGGAGTAGTCCATGGAAAGATATTGAACCATAGAAACTATTCCTATATATGAATTAAAATTATGGGCATGTTGAAAATGTTTAAGATGACAAAGAAGGTACATGTAGCATTCCAAACAAAAAACACTAATTTGACTAGAACTTCAGCAAACTGTAACTAGTATCTTAGGACCCAGAAGGAGGTGAAACCTGGAAAGATTGTCCCAAATATTTATATGAAGAAACCAAATTGCGCTCCTACTAAAACCCAAATGGATTAGGTGAAAAAATGCATAAGTACAATGCAAAATTGCACCAAGTTGAAGAGTGAACAAAAAATTTAATGGACAAATTTCAAATAACCATAACATTATGATCAAGACTCAGAATTGAGCATCGAAGTAGGTGTTGGAAAGGTATTGGAAAACATAATATAATTATTCACCCAGAAAATTGATGTGGGAAAAATTAGAATAAATCATTCTGATGCATTATTGATTCAGAATGGTTCATATTTTCATGAAATCGTTGAATTAGTTAGCCTGACAAAGTTTTGTTCCCTACACATTTTGCAGAGTAAACAAAAAATAGATCAGATAAGGATCGACAAGAGTGAAAAGGAATGGAAGATGCACAGGGGGATTACATCCATGAATATGATATCATAGGGATGGATTTCCATATGGTCATTAAAGGAACGAACTCCAGTGGACATGGAGAAGGAAGGGATGGAAACATGAATATGGTATAGACCATTAAAAATTTGTAGAAGGATGTCCAAAGCCATATAGATGATAATGAAATGCTTATGAGAGCCAAGGATAAGAAATAGGACTTCAACATGAATTTAATGCAGAGCTTGAACATAATAGAAAATAAATTGGATAAGGAGAGTGGCTCAAGTAAATCAGGAAGTCACAGGTCTCCTGATGAGAAAATAAGAGCAAGAAGTGTTAGAAGACATCACCATCACTCCTCGATGCATTACAATAAGAGATCACACAACAAATCAAGTCCATCCACTATCAAGAATCATAAGATGTCTGGGGTGGATGAACTACGAGGAGAAATGAACAAAATCAAGCCTCCTACATTTGATGATGAGCACAAGAAGGATGAAGATGCAGAGACATGGTTGTTGGGAATGAGAAAGTATTTTCAATTTCATAATTATTCTTCTCATGAAGAAGGAAGAATTTTCATCTATCAACTCAATGGAAATGCATACATGTCGTGAGATCATCTTGTGTAGGTGCAACACATTAAAGAGAAAAATGTTACTGGGAAGGAATTCAAGAAGTACTTTGAAAATAAATATTTGACTAAGAGATACTATGGAAAGAAAATGAAAGAGTTCTTTGAACTCAAACTTGGGATTATGACCATAAATGAATATGAAAGATTGTTTTTAGAACAATTGAAGTATGTTTCTTTCATCAAGGATGAGATAGTTAAGATTTAAAGGTGTTTGAGTGGATTTCCATCATCATTAGTGATAAAATACAATATGATGATCCAAAAACATTGGAGGACACCATAAGGTGAGCTAAATGGCTATATAATCAACAAAAAGAAAGGTCAATTTTCCAAAAAGATTGGGAAGACAAGAGAAAATTCAAAATGGATCTGAGGAAGAAGGGGACTAAACCAACATTCTTCATAAATAGTCCCTAGGGACAGATAACTTCTAGGGAACCTAGAATGATTGAGACAGGGGGGTAAGGCCAAGGAAACCACCTATTCAATGTTGACGTCGTAAGGGATATCATATGTATAGAGATTCTCCTCACGGAGGTGAAAAATTGAGGACTATTCAGAACGTACAACAAGATGAAACAATGGAAGACATGGGAAGAAATGTACCAAGGATGTATGCATCCCTCGACAATAAGCAAGCAGGGTATCAACCACATATGATTGAAGTGGAAGGTATGATCAACAACCAAACCATTTATATTTTAATTGATACAGGATCTAGTCATATGAGCTAGGGAATCCCTCGTAACAAGGCATTTAATTTCTTAGATGAGTAAGGGAACCTAAGGACAATACAAGGAATTCCCAGGGCAGTATTTGTCAGAGAAATTTCAACATTGCAGCTGAAGAAATGTTATAGAAAAGGATGTCAAATATTGGAAGATCATATGGAAGAAACACCTAAATATATAGTGTCAAATATTGAAGATTATGTAGTCCTAAAATAGTTTGAAGATGTGTTTAAGTAAATACCAGGATTACCCCCTAAAAGAGACATTGATTTCTCCATAAATCCGATTCCTGGAGCATATCTAGTATCCAAGACCCCTTACAGGATGACTACATTAGAATTGAAGGAGTTGCAAATGCAAATTGAAGAGCTCTTGAAGAAGGGGTATATATGCCCAAGTGTGTCACCTTGGGGTGCCCCAGTTTTATTTGTGAAGAAAAAGGATGGAACATTGAGACTTTGCATTGACTTTAGTCAGTTGAACAAGGTAACCGTGAAGAATAAGTATCCTTTGCCAGGGATTGATGACCTCTTTGATCAGTTAAAAGATGCAAAAATTTTCTCCAAGATTGATCTTAGGTCAGGTTACCATCAAGTAAGAATTAAAAAATAAGACATCAATGAGACTGCTTTCAGAATAAGGTATGGTCATTATGAGTTCACAGTGGTTCCATTTGGGTTATCAAATGCACCAAGTGTCTTCATGTTTTTAATGAATGTTATTTTCATATAATACTTAGATAAGTTTGTCATTATATTTTTATATGAAATTATTATATATTTTAAGTCAAAGGAAGAGCATGAACAACACTTGAGGATGGTATTACAAGTATTAAGGGAGCATAAGTTGTATGCCAAATTGAGGAAGTGCTCATTTTATCAGAAGCAAATTAATTACTTGGGGCATATAATTTCAGAGGAAGGGATATTAGTGGATCCTGAGAATATAGAATCCATTATAGGATGGCCAACACCAAAGAATGTGAAAGAGGTTAGATCATTCATCAACCTTGCAGGCTACTATAGGATATTTATTGAAAGATTCTCAAATATTGCACACCCAATCACTTCCTTTCAAAAGAAGGGTGTGCATTTTTAGTGGACATTGGATTGTGAAAATAATTTCCAACACTTGAAGCAATTATTAACCAGTGCTCCAATTTTAAGGATTGCAGATCCAAATGAAGACTTCATTGCACAGATGCATGTAAAGAAGGACTTGGTGGAGTCCTTAGTCAAAATGGGTTTGTTGTATGTTATGAATCCAGGAAGTTGAAGGAGCATGAAAGGCACTATTCTACTCATGATTTGGAGTTGGCATCCATAGTGCATGCCTTGAGGAAGTGGAGGCACTACCTCATGGGGAAAAGGTTCGAGTTGAGGACAAACCATAATGGTTTGAAATATTTATTCGATCAAACAACTCTAAATGTTAGGAAAAGAAGGTGGTTAGAATTTCTTGGTGAATATGACTTTGATATAAAACATATCAAATGGAAAAAGAACAAAGTGGTTTATGCACTCAAAAAAAGACCGCATGAGTTGCATGTTACATCCATTAGCATGTACCAATCATATTTGAAAGACAAAATTTAAAGGATGCCCAAGACAAGAAGAAAAGCTATGCTGATAAGGGCAGAACTCATAAGGAATTTAAAGTGGGGGACCATGTATTCATGAAAGTGAAGGCCAACAAAAGTTGCATAAAGTTGGGAAATGGTTCAAAGTTGGCATCTTGCTATTGTCGGCCATTTGAAATCCTAGGGAGGATTAGGCCTGTAGAATACATGCTTGCCTTGCCTACATCAATGACCATTCATAATGTATTTCATGTATCATTTCTTAAGAAATACTTACCTGATGCTAATCATCTTATTGATTGAAATGTGATTCAGGTGGAGCAAGAAGGCACTTTCCAAGTACATTCGGTACGCAATCTGGACCAAAAAATCAAACAACTTTGAAATCAATCCATAGATATTGTAAAGGTCTAATGGATTTGGTACACTCCTGATGATGCAAGTTGGGAGCATGAGGATGCTATGCAGGTAGAATACCCACATCTTTTTGAGGATTTTTCAAATTTTGGTTGTATATGTGTATATATATTTCACTGAGGAAAGTGCATAAATAAGGGGAGGGGAATGTAATACACCTAGGCCGAACCCCCGATTGTAAATGTAAATGCAAATGTAATTAAGATGGTGAGTTTTTTTATATCATTTTGCATGAACATTTTATGGTATAGTGTGCACATGTACTGCACACTAAAATGATAAAGTGTGCACATTCCACGATACCACATGCAACAAACTTAAGTGTGTGCGATTTTGAGGCCAGAGATCCTTTGTGTATATGTTGTGTTTTAGAGGATGGTGAGCAAGTTATTATAAGCTAGGAGGCTTATGTGTTGAACTAGGCAAAATAGCCTAGTTACTAAAGGCCAATGAGCCTATTTTTGTATATGTATTATCATTAATATAATACATCGTTGTGTGTATATGGACCACGATAAAAGACTATAGGGGACTAAAATCCACTAGTTAGGGAAAGGGGGATAACATTTAAGGATAAGGGGATAAGCTAGGGAGCTTAAGCCAATAAGGAGTATTATATTAATATTCCTTAACGTATAAAGCATGGATAATTATTTTATCCTAAGTTCTTAGGATGGGGACAAGTGGGCCAAAGTGGTTCTGAACATGACAAGTGTCAAGTTGGGAACATGCATACATATAGTTTGGACTTAGTTCATTTTACCATTCATTCCACCATCATTCACTCACTCATTCAGTTCTCCTCGGTACCTTCCTATACCTATATCCATACCCATACCTATACCTATATCTGTACCTGTACATGTACTTGTACCTGGTTATCTTAAGGGTTGGACTGAAGAGGTGGGTTGTCAGGCCCATGAGAAATTCTCTCGAGGTGAGATAATTGTTGGGAATTGAATTCATGAGGGTTACAAACTGAAGCTACAGGGATCTGAGACTTCATGTTTGGCCTATTGCGGAAGCTCGGAAAGGAAGTGGGGTACCTGAAGGACTATTGAGTAGAGAAGGGGCACATTTTCTAGGGTGGGATAAACATGTGGGGAATGAGCGATTGTAGGCTGCTAGTTTGAGTTAGCACCTATGATGGAGTTTTTTCCTATTGTCTAAGATACATCAGCTTGGTTAGGAATCCCTTTACCCGGGTGGATTTTAGTCTCAGCTCGGGGGTGACCCACTGCTGAGAGTGATGAGCAGCATGTTCTAATGATGGGAGGTTCATGGAAGGTGTGCACACAGTTGGTGATATTCTTACCAAGATAAGTGTCAATTGTGTGTTAAATTACATGTTGCATTTTTATTTGTGCGTTTATTTTAATGGGTTTTTCATGTGTGTGTTGCATGTGTATTTTTATTATTCTTCTGTATGAATTTGTGCATTTGCAGAATGTATTTGTCTATTTTAAGTTATATATATAAAGTTCTACAAGATTTTTTGTGTGTATATGTTTCAATTTGTATACAGTTCAAAATTGTTTACGTGGAATAGCCTAGTTGGATGTTGGGGATGTTACAACGACTGTAAAAACAAAAATAGGAACAGAAAGGTGCGTGACTGAAGAAATAGAAACAAGAACTGTAATATCCCCCGGTAGTGCCCTAGTTATATTATGAATTGTAATCATGTTTTGTAGGCTGGTGAGTCGAGTATTGATAAGCTGGTGGGCTTATGTGTTTATTAGGCCTGAGAGCCTAAGTTCTAAGGCCAGGAGCCTGATTTTGTATATGTAATTATGCAGATCATTAATATAATATATAAATATCACTGTGTCATGACCGACCACGAAGAAAGAGTGATGGGGGACTAGGCTTCCACAATATGGGTAAGGGGGAGGGTGTTGAGAGGTATGAAGAGGGGCTAAGGTTGAGGGATTAAGTCCTTAGGAATAATAATTTATTATTATTCCAAAGTGGTGTGAAAGGTATGTTTTTATCCTAAGTCCCAGGAGAGGCAACACATGCAGCCCCAACGTGTGAAAAAGGGAATGCATACTTGATGGAGTGCATGCATCTTCCTGGGCGACATGTGTCGGCCCAGACACATGCAATTTAACCCAAGAATTGAGTTAGGATGGGGGTTTGTCCATTATTCTGTCAGTTGTCTAAACTGTGCGAGTCTGTGAATGACCTCTATTTAATTTCCTATCACGCAATCCTAAAAACCAGAACCAAAATTTGATTAGTGTATTCCTGTGAATTTTGTGGCCTCTGTGTTCATCCTTTGAAATGTTCACTCATGAACCTGAGACCCGAAATCCATCATCTGAGTCATTTTTTGAACCTTCCATACTCTTCTTGAGTTCACTGGAATCCATCTCGAGAACCGTTTTGTCTCTACACTGGATCTCTGCATAGCCACGTACCTTTGAAGTTGACCCGTGTCTTCTGTGAAACCTGACAAATTGTCTATGCCATGTGTGTTACAACTGTGGGTTGTTATGGCCATGCAGTCCCTTGGATAAGTGTGATTGGCTACCGTCATATGTTACTTGCTAAGCCTTTTTGTCCTCCTTGTGTTGGAACGGAGCTAAAGAAGCAGGCTGTCAGGCTTGTGTGCAACACTCTCTCGAGGTGAGAGAGGTGGTTGTGGTTGAAGAAGCAGGTTATCAGTCTTGTGAGAGACTCTCTCCAGGTGAGAGAGTGTGCAGAGGAAGTGAGAACTCCTGGAAGGAGCTATGTAGCTTCCATAGAGCTAGGATAATTCTGGTCTAATCTGTTGTTGAAGCCCAAGGCAAGGAAGGTTTAGAAGATGAACAACTGCCTTGGAGACAGTGAAGGTGTATACTCCTTGGGTGGGAAAGGCATGTGGGGAATGAGAGTCTGTGAGAAGTGGGCATAAGTGGCTCCTGGGAGATAATCCTTCCTCATTGACTGTGTATCTTTTGTTGACCTTGCTTATCCTAGGATTCCCTTGCTCGATGGAGCTTAGTCCCAGCTCGGGGTGACCTATTGCTGAGAGTGATGAGAAGCATGGTCTAAGTTTGGGAGGTGCATGGAAGATATGCACGCAGTTGGTGGTGTATTACAATTTCAAAAATAAGTATCATTATGTGTTTTAATTTTGTACTTACTTAAAATGCATGTTCTGTGATACATATAATATTATCATGTATTCCATTACAATGATATTTACTGTCAACTCCATTACTTTTGTATGTTAGCAGTACTTATATGTTTACTATGTTAAGTCATTTAACTTCATTTAAATTCATACTATATAAGTTTTATTCTGCATAGTAGCATTTCCCGACAGTGGCGTTGATGGCCGAGGACGTTACAATATGGTATCAGAGCCATGTTTCCAGTGTTGAGTTGGGATGGGCTGGATAAGTGGTCTTTGGACCCAAGGTGTCGAGTGGAAATGGTGTTCAAAGGAACCAATTTAGAACCTTAGATTGTTTCTAAGTGCCAAGGGGTTACATTGGTCATATTACAAAGCTCGGGAGGAGTAGCAGTAGAATAAAACTATAGTCAGTGTGGTATTTGACCACATAGAGAAAGCACTCCACACTTGGGGTGTTGGAGCCGTAGGATCTATTTGTACGAAAGGGAAATTCAGTACGACCATCAGATCTGGAGAAGGTACACGAGGGTTATCCTGGAAGCCCTTTGGAGTTTGAAAATCGGGAGAAGCAGGGTGTGAAAAGACAAAAACACCCAAAACCCGAAACCCCAAGGGAGATCTACACCGTAGATTTGGAGAAAAGAGCTTGACCGTTGGATCAAGAAGAAGAGAAGGTTGTAATCTCGGGAGTTCGTCTGTTAGGAAAAGTGGGATGTGTCATTGCACAAACTCTCGAAGTCTGAAGTTCCGAAGCAAAAGAGTAGATGTGGTGGGTCTAAAGGATGACGTGAATATTCTGCCATGTGGCATCCTGTGTGAGAAAGGTTAGTGGGGCCCAAGTTTATGTAACATAGTTAAGGGTCAGAGTACCCAAAATGACGTTTATCATGATACATCAATATCAATGGCCAGGAGACATTGCGGGGGCTGAAGTTGCATGGAAGATAATTATCCAAGAAGGTCCTGCAATCCAAACTGTGGTTTCATTAAGGGGTTACGTGTCTGTTAAGAACCAAATATCAATATAGCATAGAAAAACCTCAGAAAAAGTACTCAACACCTTGAAAAAGAGAAAATTTCAGATAATAAGCCTCTTCGAGGGGGCAACCTCCTTTTAACCCACTTAAATTTTCAATTACAAGATGATTCAAAATGAAAATGTCTCCTTGGTATATATAGGAGACTAGGAGGTATAATTACAACTAATGGCCTAAAGCCGACATAAATAAAATAACATTACTAATATAATATGCCCCAATTA
>ML778413.1:216207-233856 GCA_009831015.1 Picea engelmannii
ACCCGAGGACCAGGACAAGACTACCTTTACTTTTCCATGAGGCACCTATGCCTATAGGGTCTTACCATTTGGATTGTGTAATGCTCCTGCCACATTTCAACAAGCAATATTAGGGATATTTGTCGATATTATTCATGATTGTGTGGAGGTCTACATGGATGAATTCATAGTTTATGGAAACACTTACCAGGAAGCCTTAGACAAATTAGAAAAATTCCTCATCGGATGCCAGGAAATGAACCTATCCCTAAGTCATGAAAAATGAAAAATGTTGTTAACTGAAGGAGTGGTTATAGGACATCATGTTTCATCTGAAGGAATAAAATTCGATCCTGCAAAGATTGAGGTCATTGTCAAACTTCCACCCCCCAAGACCCAGAAAGAGGTAAGAATCTTTCTTGGACATTCCGGATATTACCGGCGGTTTATTGAAAATTTTACAAATATTGCTGCACCTATGTTTGGATTATTGATAAAAGATGTTGATTTTGTTTGGACTGAGCAGTGCCAAACTGCCTTTGAAACCCTGAAAGCCAAGTTGTTTGTGGCACTAGTTCTTAGAGGGCCCAATTGGACTCTCCCATTTCATATATCCACTGATGCCTCTAACACTGCAATCGGAGGGGTATTAGGGAAGAAAGAAGACCAACAGTACTATGCTATTTATTTTGTAAGAAAGAACTTTTCCCCTACCGACTTGACTACACAGTCACTGAGAAAGAGTTCTTGGCAGTTGTTCATGCTATTAACAAGTTTCATCATTACATTACAGGTTATGAAGTATTTGTACACACTGACTATTCCGCCATTAGATTCTTCATGAATAAACCTATAACTAATGTCCGAGTGACTAGGTGGCTCTTGTTATTGCAAGAATTTAATATTACTATGCTTGATCGACCTAGGAAAGATAATGTAGTAGATGACTTTCTTTCCCAAATAAAAAATGAGGATGATGATATCATTATAGATGATAGTTTCCCAAATGAACATCTTTTTTCCCTTTATGTCAATACACCATGGTTTGCGGATATGGAAAACTATTTGGCCACTTGGAAGTTACCATCTTATTTGTCACCTCATGAAAAGCGGAAAATTAGTACACAGAGTGCTAATTACTCTTGGGTTCGTTATGAT
Organism: Picea engelmannii; assembly: GCA_009831015.1. Taxonomy (NCBI): domain Eukaryota; kingdom Viridiplantae; phylum Streptophyta; class Pinopsida; order Pinales; family Pinaceae; genus Picea; species Picea engelmannii. The sequence goes on from ML778413.1 coordinate 217,345, forward strand.
ATTTTTTGCACAGGTCTTGATTTGATTATTTGTAGATGTGTCCAAGAGGACGAGGTACCATATATACTATGAAGTTGTCATGATGGACCATGTGGTGTCCATTTCTCTGACAAACGTATAACATATAAGGTGTTACATTTAGGTTACTATTGGCCTAGCATTTTCAAAGATGCTGCCAAGTATGTGAGAAGTTTTGATAGTTGCCAAAGGTTAGGAAGACCTACATCATCTGATGAAATGACTTTACAGGCCCAAGTTATGATAGAACCCTTTGAAAAATGGGTTCTCAACTTTGTAGGACCAATTTCACCCATGTCCCATAGGAAGAACTATATTTTGGTTTGTACAGACTATATCACCAAATGGGTAGAGGAAAAATCCCTATTTAGGGCCACAGAGAATTATGTTGTCATATTTATCTATGAAGACATATTTACCTCCTTTAGTGTCCCTCGTGAAATTGTTACTGACCAAGGCACTCAATTTACTTCCAATATGATGAAAGAGATAATAGAGAAATATGGGATTAAACATCATAAATATTCTCCATACCACCCACAAGCAATGGTCAGGAAAAATCCAAAAACAAAGTTTTGGAAGCCATCTTGACCAAGAACATTCAATTACATCACCAGGATTGGGCTGATAGGCTCCTAGAGGCTTTGTGGGCATACCGAACTACCTGGAGAAATACCACTGGGCATACCCCTTATGAGCTAGTGTATGGGAAACAAGTACTTTTACCAATAGAATTCCAAGTAAGGACCTTCTGTATTGTCGTAGAATTAGGATTGAACCTGGATGCAGCTCAGAAGCAACGAGCCCTACAATTGAATGAGTTGGATGAAATCAGGCAAGATGCCATCCAATGGACAGTATTGGTCCAAAACCAGAGGAGCAAGTGGCATGACAAGTTTATTAAGAAGAAGCACTTCCAGCCTGGTGATTGGGCCCTGATGTTTGATTCCCAATTCAAAACCTTCAAAGGCAAGATCACCACCCAGTGTTTGGGCCCTTACCAAGTAGACACTGTATATGACAATGGAGCTGTAAAAATTAAAACAATTGATGATGGACAAGTATCCTTTGTGGTAAATGGACAACGACTTAAATTTAATCATAAGCCCTTTTCCAAAGAAGATTTTCTATAGTTCATGAAAGCTGACAAGGCATTGGCCTTAGTAGATGGGGAATTCCCCCCTTGTTCTTGAATTTTTTTCTGAATTTCCTACTGTATATATGTAAATAGTTTTTGAATTTTGTTAATAAGGTAATTCTAGAGGTTTCTGTAAGTAATTATTTTACCGGGAGTACATAGTTTCAAAGATCTTTCTTCAAAACATGTTATAATTGAATTTTGTGTCTATTAAAGCATCAAATGAATATTGACTTACTGTAGTTAGCCATATTTTTACAAACATTCTCATTTTTTAAGGCATTCTAAAGTCGTTTCTCTTGAAACTCTTCACCAATATATAAGGAAGTGATACCGTAACTATCAAGCCTAGAGGTCTCTCGTACAGTTTTTCCAATAAACCTGAGTAAGAAGGTCAAGTGTCTTTATCAAAGAGTAACAAGGTGGTCTAATTAGCAGCTAGTCATGAAAACATCATAATAATTACAAAAGAAGAAAGTAAGTTGAGCCTAGAGATACCTTTTTGTTCTTTCTCAATGGTACCATCCACTACACACTAAATAGGTTGATTATATCATATCTTTAGATAGGCCACGTCTTCTTAAGTACCACTTACATCGGGAAAATCACTAATAAAATAACGAAAAGTCATCCTATAACATAAATACCATCCCAATTAAAAAGAAAAAGAAAGAAAAAGTTGTTTCATAGTTGTTCCCCCATCTTCTTGCATAAGCATTCTTATACTAAAATCTTAAAGGATGGAGGGCCACTCTCTGAGGGTTTAAGAGGATAACCCATCGGGATAATGAACAGGTCTGCTGGCAGCAGGTACTAGCTTGTGGTATGACTAGGTAAACCCACTAGATTACTGAACAGGCTTGCTGGTAGCGGGGCATTCTACTTAGCGAGGATGATGATTTGACAAAAATAAATAATAAATCTAAACTTGTCCTGATGTACGACATTACTTGCAAACAATGCTGACATGAAGTATGTGTGGTTAAGCTAAGGTTAATGAAATCCATACACTTTCCATTGGGTAATAACTTTAAGACTATCTTGAAACTCTCTTTCCTACCTCCTCTTATCTATATATAGGATCTCTTATCCTATAGGTGGGGCCATATCCTAACTGTCTCGTTAGACCAATATGTGAAATTTCATCTTTACACTTGACATACTGTAAATCTTTGGATATTGGGGGATACTGACTAGTTTCCTATACTTTTGATTGTGAGGTGTCGCAATACTTAGGTGTGGGGGAGGGGTTCATGATCTGACAAATGATCATTGCCTAGAGAAAAGAGTCTTTGCAATATTTTTTGTATTATTACCATAATACAGGTTATTACATTGATAGTCATGTTATTTTTAAATGCTTAACCCCTGTGTGCTATACATTACTGAACTTGTGCTTAACAGACCACTCTTTATTGGTTACTTAACAAACCACTCTTTATTTGTTATCTTCCATTACAAGCTACATAATGTAGGTTTGACAATACATGTTTTATGCTTTCTATAACCCGTTCATTATAGGTTTTGACATTATATGTCATATGCAAGAAGAATGAGTGAGCATGGAGCACTCTGCCTCTTCTCATTAACCACTATGGTTGTCAAAAACACTTCAAAATTGTAGGCTATCCATTATAAGAGATGAAAATGCACTTAACACAAGGGTACTGGATGAAGTACCGTATGAGGTGCTGGATGAGATTCTGTTTGAAGTGTCATTTGAAGTGCCATTAAATTGCATACCAGTAACTATCCTAGATTCCAGGTAACCAAAATTCAATTATATTCAATTACATTGGTTGCAGGCATTGATTAAACTATGCCTCATATGGTTATGATCAAATGTCCAAGTCAAAAGACTTGGACATTGATCTAAGTACGCACCACTGCATTTCTCCCAAGCTTGCCATCAAATTCGAATCTCCCACACATGGTAGCTCACGTGCACATGTGGGCAACGTACTCCACCATAAGAGCATCCAAAATTGGGCTAGGCACTCTATTGTTTCATTTGCCCTTGCCATTTTATTTTCCCTGCATTAAGGAATCCTGCCCAACCTCTATCGAATTCGCCCTCTGTTCTAATTACACTCAGACTATGTTAAACCCATGCCATTTCTTGGCCTATTCGCACTCTTGCTTGGTAAAATTTGCCCTCTGTTCCAATCGCATTCAGACCGTGTCCAATTTGTGTCTTTGTGTGGCTGGATTTTTCCCTTGCTTAGTGAATTCAAACTCTGTCACAATGCCCAAGCGATATGAACCATCCTCCTATGCAAACTTGTTTGCCATTCCATAATTCACATAGTGCAGGGAAGTGTTCTTGCATGTTGGCTGGGGGCCATTTCTATCGAGTTTGCAAGGCCATGATGATGGTTTTTCTATGCAATTTGCAGTTGGTTTTGATGGAAAGATATCACATGTAGGGTCTCTCAAATTTGCAGTCACAGAAGAGTCAATTGCTGCTGCAACAAAACTTCCAAGAATGGGACATAGGCAGTTCAAGAATCATCAATTGTCCCACTGAAGTTATAATAGGGTGTTTAAGCCTGAATTCGAGAGAATTTCAGGAGAGAAAGGGTATGCTAAGGAGTGGATAAAGGCAGAATTGGTCAATCCCCTCATTGTCATCACAAGGTTAATTACATGTGAAGGTAGATAATCCACCTTCAAAGCTTGTCATTTTAGATTGCTGGCTCATTTTCTGTTCAATAAACCCTTGAACTTTCCCTTTTATTTTCTCAAAAGCTTGGAGAAGATGTCCTCTGAAGTGAGGAAAAATGTGACTAACCCCCACAATAGTCTCTTCCACCATGGTTTGATCAAACTCCTCGTTCTTATTGAACTAGAGAAATAGGGGCAAAGTTGGGATGCCTTTATCTACTAATTTGCAAATCCTCACTTGACAGTTAAGACCGGAAGAAATCCACTTAGCCTAAAAACTTTCTGTCCGTCCAAGCCCCACTCTCCAAAAACTCCAAAATCCCTTGCACAAACTCTCTCTTTGCCAGAACAATACCAAAAGCTTGTTGATATTCCTACTTCTTCATTGGGGAAAAAGACCAAGAACAAAGACCAAAAGAAGCCTATTGTTGAACCCCAAATGCCTTCATTTTCTCTTGATCCTACACCTAATAAGCCCCAAGAAGTAATGCAATAAGACTTTCCCATCATTCCCACAAACAAGAGAGGAGCCAATCGGTTTGGTAAAGGACCCTTTCGGAAGAGTACCTAGAACATAAAAACCAAGCCTCATGCAAAGCCTCCACCTGCTTCGGATCCTATCAAAGTGTCCTCCGACCTTGAGAGCCCTCATAAGAAACCTAGAGAAGTCTTTGCAGATGGATTAGAGCCACTAAGAAAAACAAAATAAGAACCTACCTCACCTTTCCGATCTCCCATCAATCCTACTTCACCCATACCCACTCTTGATCATAAAATTGATAAATTGTCCACATCTCTCAAAGGACCTAAGCCTTCCTAAAAAATCACTGATTCTACCCCAACTATAGAGGAGCTACAAGGGGAAAACCATCAGCTTCTCACACAATTGGAAGAGAGGAAGACAATGGATGCACACCTTCATCATCACAATACAATCCTTCAGGAAAAAGTTAAATCCCTTCAACAGTTGGTCGATGGGATGACCCAATCTAACCACAGCTTAAGAGCACAATTAAAGAAACACAAGAGGCACAAGGCTAAGACTACACAGCAAGAAGGATAGGCTTCTAAAGCCGATCCTCCTCAACAAGCCTAGTTCTGAGGGATGAATTGTTTTTGTTTGTAGTGGGACCTGCAAAATCGTAAGTGTGGGGGTATGTTGGGCCCAAGATATGATCATCTTCATGACGTTATTATACACTTTTTTCCATATGTACATATGCGTTTTTCATCTTTCAAAGGATCTTTTTGAAGAATTTTATGATAAAATGGTATAATCGGCATGAGGTACATATAATTCGTGTTTTTTGATTCAATCAAGTTTAATTTATCATATTTTATGGTTTCCAAGAGTTAATTCATGTTTTTTTGCTATTACAGGGAAAAACGCACCATGTTTCTTGGTCCGACACTTGATCCAGCACTCGTTTTGGTACTTGATCCGACACTCATTCCACAACCCAGTATTGCACAAAAACGCAAGGCGAGTTGGCAGTTATGGTATTGGTGGCAAATGATGGATAAATCGGGCACATGGGTTTTGTTTATCATCACCCCCTCTAGCTACTAAGCTCCACACAAATCATTTTTAGTTGTCCAAAGAAGGCGATTATTGGCTTACTCTGTTTTGATAGTTAGCGCATCATTTATTGTAATTTTCCAAATTTAGAGGTGGTATGACCCTCCTTTGGTCAACAACTTGGTTTGTAAATGTTTTAGATACCACTGAGGTGGGCATATGATTGTTAAGTAGAAGAACCAAGTAGCATATGCATTAGAATTTCCAGAAAAATGATTTTTCTTTGTTTGAGTTTTTACATTGCTAGAATTATGCCAGAACTGCGTTTTTGGATTTTTATGGTGAATTTGGCCTACTAAGCTCATGGTGTACTTTTAGAGTGTGACCATGACTTGTTGGGGGGCCCACCAATAGTCTGGTAACTCTCTTCCTGTTTATTTATGCATTTCTTAATTTAATTGCTCTCTTTTTATTTTTTGTACATGCATGTTTTTATTATGCTAACTAGTTTGTTGTAGCTTAATTGTTTTCATTGTTTTGCAGGTTAGATGTTGATACAGATTATCATGTGTTTATTTTATAGCTTAGAAAAGGTCTTGCAAGACTCCATACTAACCCCAAGTATTTATATTAACCTCATGTGCATGTAGATGTTAAACTATGCTTCGAGTTATGGTTTTGTAATCAAGTTAAAACAAAGTTTCTATTAGATTAGAACATAGTTTTTTTATTTGGGTTTTCTTTGACAAGGATTGATGGATAGATAGAATTAATTCTAGTTTTTTATTACAATCTTGCTAATTTCAATTTCATATAGATCTCATTTAATTAGTTGTTGGTTAATGTAGTTGTTAGTTTTCTTTTCAATATCATAGTTTAATTTCTCTTTTCACGCACTTTCTTATTGTAGTTTGAACTTTGAATTATTAGAGTAGACATAGCATAGTTTTCCTTTACGCAATTTCCTTTCATAGATTAAAATGCAATTAAATTCCTTAGCTAGATAATGATGATCTCTCATTATGATGTTAATGTTTTATACATGAATATGCAAGGTATTTAACATTACTTTTGTCATGGCTAAATTTTCGTTGGATTGTTTAATACATACGTTTCATTTTGAAATTGAGATTAGTGTTGAGTTTATACCGTTGGAATTGTCCTTTTTTGTCAAGTGTCATCGAGATATCATCCGTCACCACCGAAGGAATTCACACAACCACCAACATTATATTTGAGTGTTTCATAGATATAGTTTCTTGCTTTCATAGCTTAGGAGATAGTCTTATTTTCTTATATAGGATAGATAGACTTTGTTTTGATAGATTATATAACAATTTTCTCAAGAATTAGTTGTTAGTCTTTCTTGCCTTCAATAGACTAGATTTCCTTTCATGCATTGCATTGAGTATTCAAATTTCCTTTCATGCGTTAGAAATAGTTTTGCATTAGGCATTTAGTCCACTTGCCTCTTAGGCTAGGTAGTTGTTCAATGAGAAGTCTTTGCTTACTTGTCAATTTTCTTTCGTAGGTTAGTTAGTTGCCTTTGTTTACTTGTCTTTTGCTTTAGTAGGTTATTTAGGTGCCTTTTCTTTCTTGTCTATTTGCTTTAATAGGTTAGATAGGTGTTTTTTCTTACTTGCTTCTTTATTTTTTTTCATAGGATAGTTGTTCATTGAATGTAGGTTGGCAAATTAAAGAAGTTTTCTTTTGTCATTTTCTTATTATGCTTAGTAGTTTACCTTTGCTTACTGTCATGAACTAGTTTGCTTTGAATAGGGTTTTTACTTGCTTTCTTAGGAACTATCCATCAGTCCTTGGCCCAAAAGTACTTAGGTTACCTAGTTTCAATTTGCTTAGTAGGGTTTGCTGATTAGATAGGTTTGCTTAAATAGATTAGTCTTAGATAGCTCCTTTCATTAATTAGATTATACTCCTACTAGCCTTTTACCTTTGGCATATATTTTGCTACAACTCTAAGTTTACTTACCCCGGGTTGAMAATTTAATTGAGGGTAGTTTAGTGTCTTTTTTAGTACATATAAATCACCTAACACAATGTTCACGCATGCACCTGAGACCCGAAATCCTTCATATGCGTCGTTCTATGAACCTTCCATACTCTTCTTGAGTTCACTGGAATCCTTCCTAGGAACCGTTTTGTCTCTACATTGGACCTCAGCATAGCCACGCACCTCTAAAGTTGACTCGTGTATTCTATGAAACCTGATAAATTATCTATGTCATGTGTGTTACAACTGTGGGTTGTTGTGGCCACAGAGTCCCTTGGCTAAGTGTGATTGGCTACCATCATTTGTTCCTTGATGGAGTTCATGCAACTTCTTGGGCGACATGTATTGGCCCAGGCACATGCAATTTAACCCAAGAATTGAGTCGGGATGGGGGTTCGTCATCCATTATTCCGTTAGTTGTCTGAACTGTGGGAGTCTGGGAACAACCTCTGTTTAATTTTCCTATCAGGCAATCCTGAAAACCAGAACCGAAAGTCGACTGGTGTATTCCTGTGAATTTTGTGGCCTTTGTGTTTATGCTTTGAAATGTTCACGCACACACCTGAGACCCAAAATCCATCATTTGAGTCATTCTGTGAACCTTCCATACTCCGCCTGAGTTCATTGGAATCCATCTCGAGAACCGTTTTGTCTCTAAACTGGATCTCTACATAGCCACGCACCTTTGAATCCGACCCACATCTTCTGTGAAACCTGAGCAATTGTCTATGCCGTGTGTGTTACAACTGTGGGTTGTTGTGGCCATGCAGTCCCTTAGCTGAGTGTGATTGGCTACCATCATTTGTTCCTTGCTAAGACTTGTTTTCCTCCTTGTGCTGGAATGGAGTTGAAGAAGAAGGTTGTTAGGCCTGTGTGCAACACTCTCTCCAGGTGAGAGAGGTGGTTGTGGTTGAAGAAGCAGGTTGTCAGTCCTGTGAGTGACTCTCTCTAGGTGAGAGAGTGCACAGAGGAAGTGAGAACACCTGGAAGGAGTTTTGTAGCTACCACAGAGCTAGGATAATTCCGGTCCGATCTATTGTTGAAGCCCAAGGCAAATGAGGTTTAGAAGCTGAATGACTATCTTGGATATAGTGAAGGTGTATATTCCTGGGGTGGGACAGGCATGTTGGGAATGAGAGTCTGTGAGAAGTGGGCATAAGTGGCTCCTGGGAGAGAATCCTTCCTCATAAATTGTGTGTCTTTCGTTGACATTGCCTATCCTAAGAATCCCTTGCCCAATGGAGCTTAGTCCCATATCGGGGTGACCTATTGCTAAGAGTGATGAGAAGCATGGTCTAAGGCTGGGAGGTGCATGGAAGGTCTGCATGAAGTTGGTGGTGTATTATAGTTTCAAAGATAAGTATCATTATGTGTTTTAATTTTGTACTTACTWAAAATGCATGTTCTATGATACTTGTAATATTATCATGTATTCTGTTCCAATGATATTTACTGTCAATTCCATTAATTTTGTATGTGAGAAGTAATTATATGTTTACTCTGTTAAGTCATTTAACTTCATTTAAATKCATACTATATAAGTGTTATTCTTCATAGTAGTGTTTCYCGACAGTGGAATTGATGGTCGGGGACGTTACAATATGGTATCAGAGCCATGTTTTCAGTGTTGAGCCTGGATGGGCCCGATAAGTGGTCTTTGGACCTAAGGTTTYGAGTGGAAATGGTGTTCAGAGGAACCAAATTTGAACCTTAGATTGTTTTCGAGTGCCAAGGGGTTACATTGGTCACATTACGAAGCTCRGGAGGAGTAGAGGTAGAATAAAACCGCAATCGGYGTGGTATTTGACCASASAGAGAGAGAGCACTCAACACTTAGGGTGTTGGAGCYGTAGGATGTGTTTGGATGGAAGGGAAATTCAGTACGACCATCAGATATGGAGAAGGTACACGAGGGTTATCCTGGAATCCCTTCGAAGTTTGAAAATCGAGAGAAGCGGGGTGTGCTGAGACATAAACACCCGAAACTCAAAAGCCCAAGGGAGATCTACAACGTAGATATGGACAAAATAGCTTGACCATTGGATCAAGCAGAAGAGAAGATTGTAATTTTGGGAGTTTGGCTATTGGGAGAAGTGGGATGTGTTGTTGCAAAAACTCCCGAAGTCTGAAGTTCTGAAGTGAAAGAGTAGATGCGGTGGGTCTGGAGGACGACGCTAGTATTCCACCATGTGGCATCCTGTGTGAGCAGGGTTAGTGGGGCCCGAGTTTATGTAACATAGTTAAGGGTCAAATTACCCACAACGATGTTTATCATGATACATCAAGATCAACGACTAGGAGACATTGTGAGGGCCCAAGTTGCATGGAAGATAATTATCCAAGTCGGTCCCACAATCCAAACCATGGTTTCACTAAGGGGTTACATGTCAAAGTTAGGATAATTGTGTAATGAAGGGAGGGTTACTCCAAAACCACCATTGCATGCCCCCACAATTGGGAAAATGTTAAGTAAAGTAAGGTAATGATGTCACCAAAGGTGACGTGGAAGTGTTCGGGGTGTGCAGATGTGAAATCTTCTGAAGTCTCGAAGTACCGGAACTCGGACATCTGAGGTTCCACAATGAGTTTCAACCATTGGATGTTGGGTAGACGTGGACGGTTGATTCGCCCAACATCATGAGTTCGTTAGTCTAGAATTAGATAAGTTGTTTTGAAGTTCTTTGAAACCTCCTGAAATGCGAAGTCACGAAGTGCCCTTTTTTCTAAGCGAGTGGTCGTGACCCCTAATCACGTGGGTTGGGGATTAAGAGAGAAGGGGATAGAGCCCAAAGGATTGTTATAGATCTAAGAGGAGATCGAAAAATTCATGAAATATGAACGTCTTCTTAATTCAGATTTGTTTATGAATGTTGTGGGATTTGTTAAGGAATAATGACATGACAAATTCCAGTTGTCGACACATTGTGTTTGTAGAAGTTTAGCAAGTGTCAAAATTGAGTAGAATCGACACTGAGTGCAAAATAAATGGAAGAGACATATAATGCTTCCAGTTCAGAGAATGAAGATAAAGGGTTGGATTTTCATTTGGGATTTGAAGGGTCGAACTCCAATGGGCATGGAGAACAGATAGATAAGGAAGGGCATATGATGAATATCATTGAAAAATTGCAGAAAGATGCCCAAACTCACATAACAAATAAAAGAAAGCTCAGGAAAGATCAGGATAAACAAGGTGAATTCAACTTGAATTTGATGAAGAGTTTGGAGAGAATAGAAAATAAGTTGGACCAGGAGAGAGACTTGATCAAAACTGGGAGTCACCCGACTTCTTTGGGAAGAAGATCAAGGAGTGTTGGTAAAACCCATCATCACTCTCAAGGTCACTCCAAGAGGAGGGAACACAATCGTACAAGCCCATCTCCTACTAGAAAGCACATGAGATCTAGAGTGGATGAATTGAAGGGCGAAATGAACAAGATTAAGCCTCCAATGTTTGATGGAGAACATAAGAAGGAGGAATATGTCGAGACATGGTTGCTTGGCATGAGGAAATATTTCCAAATGTAGAATTATTCCTCTCATGCAGAAGGAAGAATTGCAATGTATCAATTGAAGGGAAATGCATCCATGTGGTGGGATCAACTTGTGTAGGTGCAACGCATTAGAGAGAAAGATATCATTTGGAAATAATTCAAGAGATATTTCAAGAATAAATACTTGACTAAAAGATACTATGAGAGAAAGATGAAAGAGTTCTTTGAACTCAAGATCGGAAGCATGACCATTGATGAATACGAGCGAAGGTTTTTGGAATTATTGAAGTATGTTTCATTCATCAAGGATGACACTTTCAAGATTCAAAGGTATATGAGTGGACTGCCTCCTTCCATTGGGGACAAGATCCAATATGATGACCCAAAAACTATGGAATAAACGATAAGAAGAGCGAAATGATTATATGAGCAGCAAAGAGAGAAGCCTACTTTCCGGAAGACTTGGGAAGAAAAGAAGAAATTCAAGATGGATCAGAGGAAGAAGGGAACTAAGCCACCCTTTTTCAGAAATAGTCTTCAAGGACAACCATCTTTTACAGAGCCCAAGAAGGTTGAAGTAGGTGGGAAAATGCCAAGACTGCCACCTATGGAATGTTGGGGTTGAAAAGAAAACCATACGTACAGAGATTTCCCCCACATAAATGATAAAGTGAGAGCTATCCATAATGTATAAAAAGATGAAACAATGGAGGACATGGGCAGTAGAATGCCAAGGATTTATGTAGCCCTGGAGAAGAAGCAAGTTGAATATCAGTCGCACATGATCAAAGTGGAAGGTGGAGAAAGAAGGTGTCTTGCAAGTGCATCCTGTGGGCATATTGGACCAGAAAATCAAACAACTCCTAAATCAAGCCATAGGGCTTGTAAAAGTCCAATGGACCTTGTAGGGTATCGAGGACGTGACATGGGAGCATGAGGATTCTATGCGGGCATAATACCCACATCGTTTTGAAGATTTTGAAAAGATTGTTGATGTGTAAAGAGTTTCACTGAGGACAGTGAAAAAATAAGGGGATGGAATTGTAAAATCCCCTGGTCATTCCTGAGTTATATTATGAATTGCAATCATGTTTTGTAGGCTGGTGAGTCGAGTATTGATAAGTTGGTGGGTTTATGTGTTTATTAGGCCGAAGAGCCTAAGTGTAAGGCCATGAGCCCAATTTTATATATGCATTTATGCATATCATTAATATAATATATAATCATCCCTGTGTGTCGACTGACCACGAAGAAAGAGTGATGGGGGACTAAGATTCCACATTATGGGTAAGGGAAAGGGGGTTGGGAGGTAGGAAGAGGGGCTAAGATTAAGGGCTTAAGTCCTTAGGAATAATAATTTATTATTATTCCAAAGTGGTGTGAAAGGTATGTTTTTATCTGAAGTCCTGGGAGAGGCAACGCATGAAGCCCCAACATGTACAAAAGGGAAGACATACTTGATGGAGTGCATGCAGCTTCATGGGCGACATGTGTTGACCCAGGCACATGCAATTTAACCCAATAATTGAGCTAGGATGGGGGTTCATCCTCCATTATGACGTCGACTATCTGAACTGTGGGAGTCCGTGAAAGACCTCTGCTTAATTTTCCTGTCATGCAATCCTGAAACCAAAACCAGAAGTCGACTAGTGTATTCCTATGAATTTCATGGCCTCTGTATTCATCCTTTGCAATGTTCACACATGCACCTGAGACCTGAAATCCATCATATGCATCATTATGTGAACCTTCCATACTCTTCCTGAGTTCACTGGAATCCTTCCCAAGAACCATTTTGTCTCTACATAGGACCTCTGCATAGTCACACACCTCTGAAGTTGACCCGTGTATTCTATGAAACCTGATCAATTTTCTATGTCATGCATTACAACTATGGGTTGTTGTGGCCATGCAGTCCCTTGGCTAAGTGTGATTGGCTACCGTCATTCATTCCTTGCAGAGCCTTGGTGAGAGAGGTGGTTTTGGTTGAAGAAGCAGGTTGTCATGCCTGTGAGCGACTCTCTCCAGGTGAGAGAGTGTGTGGAGGAAGTGAGAACTCTTGGAAAGAGTCATGTAGCTTCCACAGATCTCAGAGAATTTTGTTCTGGTCTGTTGTTGAAGCCTAAGGCAAGGGAATTTTAGCATCCAAAAGACTGTCTTGGTGACAGTGAAGGTGTATACTCCTGGGGTGGGACATTCATGTGGGGAATGAGAGTCTGTGAGAAGTGGGCATAAGTCGCTCCTGGGAGAGAATCCTTTCTCATAAACTGTGTGTCTTCCATTGACCTTTCCTAGCCTAGGATTCCCTTGCTAGATGGAGCTTAGTCCCATCTCAGGGGTGACCTACTGCTGAGAGTGATGAGAAGCATGGTCTAAGGCTGGGAGGTTCGTGGAAGGTCTACATGCATTTGGTGGTGTATTACAATTTCAAAGATAAGTATCATTATGTGTTTTAATTCTGTACTTACTTAAAATGCATGTTCTGGGATACTTGTAATATTATCATGTATTCCGTTGCAATGATATTCACTGTTAATTCCATTAATTTTGTATGTTAGCAGTAATTATATGTTTACTCTGTTAATTCATTTAACTTCATTTAAATACATACTATATAAGTGTTATTCTACATAGTAGTGTTTCCCGGCAGTGGGGTTGATGGTCGAGGAAGTTATAGGAACAACAATGGATTTAGTTAACAGAAACGTGCATGACTATAGAAATAAAAATAGGAACATAAAGGAGAATACGAGGTAGAAAGGATCAGGTAATGTAAATGGGATGCTTGTTCTGGGTTGTAGCAAGGCATGGTGATGCAACAAGGTTTCTACAGGATTAAAGGTATGTCTATATACATTTTTTGAAGGTTATGTATTGGTGATGGTATGTTACATCTTGAGTTATATTTGGGTGTTGATATGGTTCACACTTGAGGCTTTGTATATTGTGTTATGAGGTTGCATCTTGGTGATATTGAGAAGAATCATAGAGGAATGTGTTTGTGATATGTTTTGTATGACTTGAGGAATATCATTGGATACATGGTACATTCTTGTTGAGGTCTACTTGTTGTGATACATTGCTGGAGAATTTCTCGATTTATTGGTGTATGGAATGATATGGTATACGATTGGTACATGGGATGGTGTTGATGTACATGGTTGATGTGCATGGTTGGAAAATGGTTTGGTACTTGGTGTTATCACTAGGAGTCACCTTCATATTGCATGGAAGGAAAGCCCAGTACCCATCAGGTTTATGTGTAAAAGTAAGAGTGTTTTATGGGGTCAAATGGAAAGGGACTCAAAATGATAATGTTCCAACTTAGATAGCAGGGCTAGCATGCACCAACAATCAAGGTCTTGTATAACTTCAATCAATAATTGGGAGTGAATATGAATAGGGGGGAGACTTGAAAGAGAGGGATGTAGGGGCTGCTGTAAACATCAGGTCAACAAAATCCTAAGGAAGAAAGTTTCTTAACACAAGATCTTCTTGAACTCAGAAACTAAGAAAGATAAATAAATATCATGATAATATAGTGATCAAACATCCACCATAACATCACCACAACCATTCATGTGAATCATTCAAAGCATGAACATCTAGCATCAGAAGCAAAAGCTGAAAGAGAAGATGATTTATATTAGTCAAAAAGTCTTAAGTCCGGTACATAGCTAGATCACAGTCTCTTCATCAAAATATTACAATCTAAGGGAGCCTTGCTCAACCATATGAACTTACTAAAGCAATTGATCTATTTATTTATAACAAAAGGGAGGCAACAACTGGAGGTACAAGCTGTTAGAAAAACAGGACCATGGAGCAATAAAATAAAACAAATGCGGAAACAAAACACAGAAGATACACAATACAATAGAGACACAGATTTACGTGGTTCAACCAGTGTGGGCTACGTCCACGAGAAAAATTGCTAGGTCCTTCCTTTTTTATTATCCGACATATGAAGGGATACAACCTACAGAAAACTCGTTGTAACTTCCTCTTCTTTCTCTCACAGTATCCTATCTCAAAATACAATACTTGCCATCAACAATAGCCACAATACATTTCCCTCATAAAAGAGGGTTGCCTTCGAGGGAAAAAACACTAACATAATTTCTACCATTAGATCTGTGACCTTATAATGAACGGTCCAGATTTACAATGAAATTACAATATACATTTACAAGGCAATTTTTGCTTCAGGGGCTTCGCCCCCGAACCCTCGCTGGGGACCCTCTTGCCCCTAGACCCCCCGGACCCCGCAGAGGGGGTACCCCCTCTTCACTCCCCCGCGTGGAAGAGTGTACATAATTTTGGGGTGTAAATACTTCATGGGGTATAAACACGGCTAAAAGTAAAAGACCTATGAATTAGGAAGATAATCATGCTCCACAACCAACAATCTCCCACTTGGAGACTGATCTCAACAAATCCACCACTGCTGTATATGATGGACTCTAAACCTTCTTGGACTTGGCAAATTTATCATCTTCATCTTCGTTCTTGAAGACCAACTGAAACTGAGCAGGAACTCAATTTCTCCCTGGTTACTCCCTTTGTTAACATGTCTGCAGGATTCTGGCTAGTGTGTATCTTTTCCAACTTCAAATGTCCATCTTCCAAGGTTGATCATATGAAGTGGTACCTCAATGTATATTCTTAGTATTCAAATGGAAGGCTGAGTTATTTGCAAGATGAATGGCACTCTCACTGTCACGGTACAAACTATTATTCTCTTGCTTCTTTCCCAATTCCTCCATAAACCTCTATAACCAAATCATCTCTTTACTAGCCTTTGTAACAACAACATACTCTGCCTCTGTTGTTGAAAGTGAAACAACCTTTTTCAGTTTCAAAATCCAACTTACTGTTGTTCCACCTATAGTAAAACCATACCCTATGGTACTCCTCCTTCTATCTTTATCACCTGCCATATCTGAATCAACATATCCCTATAGAAAAGTGTCTGAACCTTCAAAACATAATGCATGAGTAGTAGTACCTCTCAAATACCTGAGAATCCACTTTACTTCCTCCCAATGTTCTTTACCTAGATTGTTCATACACCTTCTCACAACTCCCACTGCATGTGCAATATCTGGTCTTGTGTAAACCATTGCATACATCAAGTTGCCAACTACTGATGAATAAGGGACCCTGGACATGTATTCTATCTCCTCCTATGTCTTGGGACACATTTCCTTAGTTAATTTGAAATGGCTGACCAAAGGTGTACTAACTAGTTTTGCATTCTACATTTTAAACCTCTCCAACACCTTCTTTGTGTACTCACCCTAAGACAATGTCAGTTTGCGATTTTTCCTGTCTCTTGTTATTCTCATACCAAGGATTTTCTTTGTAGCACCCAAATCCTTCATCGCAAATGAATTGGGTAATTTCTTCTTGAGCACATTTATATCATGCATATTAGACCCTGCAACAAGCATGTCATCTACATACAATAGCAAGATAATAAAGCTTCCATTTTCTAGCTTTTCAAAATAAACACAGTGATCAGAATGACATCTACTATAACCCTATTCTATCATAAACTTGTCAAACTTTAGATACCACTTCCTTAGAGCTTGCTTTAGGCTATATAATCTCTTCTTCAACCTGCATGCAAAATTCTCCTTCCCTTTGACCTCATACCCTTGTGGCT
>ML778413.1:259123-270923 GCA_009831015.1 Picea engelmannii
GTGCCAGCCTTGAAGTACAAACACAAAGAGAAACTAGCCCTTGCAGTTTTCCTCGCAGTACAGAAACTGCGTCATTACATTCTACTTCGCACAACTAAGGTCGTAGCAGATTCCAACCCTATGCAATACTTGCTCAGTCGTTGGCAAATTAATGGAAAATTTTCCTGATGGATCATTATCCTTCAAGAGTACGATCTTGAATTCTCAACACCCAAGAGCAAGAAATCTCTCGTCCTCGCCAAACTTGTCACGACCTTCCCCTCTGACACTACCAGTGTCCCCATCAATATCGACTTCCCCGATGAACATCTCTTTTACATCACTTCATATAATCCTTGGTATGATGACCTCCTCATCTACCTCTGAACCCAAAAGTTCGGTAACCACCTCTCACGAGATGATCGTCGACGTCTTCGCCACCATGCCCCCTGCTACCTCCACATTAGAGACATCTTATACCAGCAAGGGGTCGACACCATACTTCGTCGATGCTTGACTATTGATGAGGCTGATAGAGTCTTGAACGACTGCCATGGAGGTGCATGTGGGAGCGATCTTTCGGGAATGTCCACCACTCAGAAAATCATCTGAGTAGGTTATTTTTGTCCTACATTATTTCACGATTGCATTCATGCCGTGAAGCGATGCGAGAAATGTCAGCTTTACGCCAACAAAGCATGAGCACCACCTGGTCTTCTTCACCTAGTCATTACTGCTGGCCCCTTTTGTAAATGGGGCATTGACTTCATGTCTTGTAATCCTCCCTCCAACAATGGCCACAAATACATTTTTGTCGCAATCGATTTCTTCACAAAATGGGTGGAAGCTATGCCCACCTTCAACAATACCGCTGACACTGCAGCGCATTTTTTCTTTAACCACGTCATATCCCGCTTTGGAGTACCACTCCAACTCATTTTCGATCACGGGAAACACTTCGAGAATGAGATTTTTGTCGAACTCTCATCTCGGTTAGGATTCTCCCACGAGTTTGCATCACTCTATTACCCTCAGTCTAACGGACAGGTCGAAGCAGTTAACAAGGCCCTCAAGACCATGTTACATTGCACGGTTAATAAACATAAGAACAATTGGCATCATATGTTATTTTCCGGGCTATGGGCTTACCGTATGATTGTAAAAACAACCACTAGTTTCACACCATTTCATCTAGTCCATGGGGTTGAGGCCACTCTTCCCATCGAGTGCGAAATTCCCACCTTACGCACCGCAATTGAGCTATTACCCGACACTACTCCAATGGAGCAGCACTTGCTAACCTTAGAGTCCCTAGATGAAGATCGTCGATCTTCATTATGGAACAATTAGGTAGCCAAAAAATGGTCAAAGGCCACCTTTGATCGCCATGTCAACCTTCGCTCATTCCACAAAGGTGACCTTTTCCTTGCTTACAATATCGCTCACAATACCCTTGGTCATGGAAAATTCGAGTCACTATGCCATGGCCCCTACATTATCCAACATTGCCTCACCAAAGGTGCCTACATCTTGGCCTCTCCCAAAGGCCTCTCTCTCAAAGAACCCATCAACGAATTATACTTAAAGAAATTTTATTCCTAAGCGTAGAAATTCTACTTTAGGTTATTTATTTTCTGGTGTTTTTAATCTTTTTCCATCCCTCACGTCTAAACTATCATTTGTGCTATTGACAGATGCTTCCTCCACCGGCCTACCACATCAATTACACCAACGACGCCAACCGTTGGACAGAAAATATCGCTTCGACAGCTTGGGCCCTCTATGCCCCCTCACATGAAATGCTCCATTCGAGCGGCATATGTTTGGGTTCAGCCACCAACAACCAAGCCGAGTACATTGCCATCATTGGCCTCCTTGTCGATGGCCAGCATCATCATATTCATCACCTTAGCCTCTTTCTTGACTCTCAACTAGTCGTTCTCCAACTCAACAATGTGTACCATGTCCAGGATCCTAGCCTCTTTCGCAAATACCTGTAGGTTAGAATTTTATCTCACCATTTTGATTTCATTACATTTACACACATTCCAAGACAATTGAATCAAATTACAGATAACTTAGCTAACATTGTGTTAGAATGGCATATATCACATCAAGATACCTCTACACATATACATAAAAATCTCAAAAACCTGTCACAACATATATAGATTAGACATCATCAAACATTAAAAAACACATGTAAACATAACATATACCCCAAAATGTATACTCATATATATAAATCGGTCATCAGTGCCATCAAAATGTTTACATACAAACCATCATATACAGAATCCGCAGGCCAGTACAATACCTCGGTACAAAATGAGCTCACCAGCCTATATACAAAAATACAAAAATACATAGAGCACCACTCAAGGTGCCTCTAGAGCACCACCTCCTACCCCTCCCTTGGGCGGTGGTCCCCCACCCACTACTGGTCCCTCCACACACTTCTCCAGGATGCCCTCATCTTGGATACATGACCACATTCCCTCAGGCACGCCCTATAGCACCGCCTCCTGGTGGCGGAAAATATCCTCAAATCTACTCTGGCATCCACTGGAGGAGCATGTGATGGCCCAGCACCTGGGTCATCAAACCGGCATCTCCTCACTGCTCTCTCATCCTCAGCTGGTCTCTCCCCAACGTCCTCACGCTGACATGTCTCTCCTACCCACGGCCCTCCTTACGGCGGTCTCCCCGGCTCCTGGCGAACCGACGCCCTCAGTAGCTCAACCTCACACTCACGAGGTGCCACATCTGCACATACAAACAACCAAACGATAGTATCAACATCCATACCAAATACACATGTCATGCTATCACAAACAATCAACATATCAAAACTTATAAATATACCTTGGTGATCAAAAACCTCCCCTAGAGACAACACCATGTCCGGATCACCTCGGAAGTCAACACTAGCATATGGATACTGCAAAATCACCTGTGACATCTGTCGCCACACCTGCACTGCCTTAGCCATGAAGAAGTGGCCGCCCTCGCCACCACCATGGTGAACCAAAATAGTCAACCACCGCCTCAGTCATGGCTCTCATGCCCCAGGATCACCCAATAAAATCCTAGGGCACAACATAGGCACCCTCTCCAAGAACCAAGCCACTAGGATGGACCCAAAGGCAAAGTCCCATGTATCCATGGACCAACAATGGTCCAGCTACCCTACCATCCTGGCATGTAGTGTAATCCCCCAGGAAAAGTACTCACCAGCTAGTACACTCTCCATAATACTTAGCTGACCACCACTGATCCGTTGAGTCACAAGGGACCCATGCACCCTCACAATCATCACTGCTATACAGCAATGCGCTAGAGCATCCATCACCCCGATGCTCACGACATAGCCCGACATAAATTTTTCCCTGGAACAATACCTCCGACCCACTGTCACTAACGCCACATCTGAAGGTAACACTGGCTCCGTCGGTAGGGGGGTTCCCCGAAATGAGAGCCCAGTCAAAAAATATATATCCTCCACCGCAGTGAAGGAAATTTTCTCTCCCCGCACCATAAAACAATCCAGGTCCGGACTCCACATCAGGATAAGAAACTGCAGGAGATACTCCTACACCTGTATCAACGGGCACTCAAAGAACTTCAACATCCCACACGCTACCAAAGTAGCATGAACCCCCGGCTCCTCAATCACCACAGCATCCCTCAGCTGGGACCAATCCCGCTCTTGTCAACTGACTCACATCGTGAAAAATTATCACCCCTAACCACATAAAACAATCCTAGGTCAGCCATCTTGACCATTAAAAACATTAAAAAGATAAGTTCTACACCGATCAACCTTTACCCCAATGCACGGTTGTTTAACCCACAGGCGCGCACATATGCGCACCTGTTCACTCCACAAGCACGCACTCAAGCATGCCTGTCCATCCCACAGGTGCGCATGCTCACCCTACAGGGGTGCCTCAATGCGCCCCTGTCACGAACACAGGCATGCATCAAAGCGCACCTGTCCACTACACAGTCGCACACACATGCACGCCTGTGTAGCCAACAGGCAAGCACATAATGTGCACCTGTGTCCCCCTTATGGGTGCCCCCATGCATGGCTATCTGGACAATAGGCATGCACTTGTGCACGCATATTTCCAGATCGCCAGTGCACTTGGGGGCCCCACCCCTAAAAACCCTTGTACGACTTTCTGTACAACCCCTTCCTAGAAATGGAAAACCTAATTCTATGCAGGATGATCAGACTACTAACCTGAAGCTCACTAATCCTGAATCGACTGCCTCACTCTCCTGAAATCTCCAAATCTCCTTTGAATACCTCTCGTCCAGTCACTCTAGCAGAAAGTACAAATGAGGTGGCAATGTGGGCCCTACAACTATATATAGGCCTTTTTGCCAAACTTCCAATCACCATTCCGGGAGCTCTGGGTGTCCATTCTTCGATCTGTCTTCAACCATGGGATCAACATCCCATTATCTACATCACGACAGTACCTGTGCCACTTTTTATCCTTAGCCCTCGGGGTGCCATTTTTTTTCATACCCCATCCAGGTATGCATGCTCATGTTCAAAATTATCAAATAAATGCTCATATGTTTGATTCTCTTCAGATATTGTTCATGTCAGGTATTTTGTTTTCATGTGTGCAGGTACTTGTTCATCATACATCAACGCAACCCCTTCAGGTATATAATCAACACTATCATGTAATCATTCCCTCTGAATCTCAATTTCATCTCCAGTCACACCCTCTGCCCTTTGCCTCTAGGATCTCCATCATCGGCTCTACAGTACCAACACCTCCATTTGCATCTTTGGTACTATCACCTGGTATCACTTTCCCCCACATGAGTTGACTCATTCATAACACCCTTTTGCACTTTGAAACTCATGTTTTTTTTCAAACCTTTAGGGATGGGAGTCCTGATAGTCTCACATCATGTCGCAAATCATCCACATACTCCTTCTCCTCATTTTTCTAGCTTTCCCACTGGACTCCCAGATTATCTCTTCCAGGTTCTATTTTGACTACACCTCCATAGTATCATGAACCCTTCATTTCATCCACAATCAGTTTTCCCCTCTACAAATTTCCCTTCATTTCACCTACCTCATACAAAAACCCACCCATGGGGGCCCCACCCTCCACCAATTCTCCAAACAAATGGTGCCCTTACCGGCCCAACCAGATTACATTGGGGCATCTGTTTCTGTATTTGTACACTCATCCCAACTTATTCTTTATGTATTGTACAAACACCTTTGTTTCCAGCATTTACATTACCTTTTTGTCGTCACCTTGGGTGACCTTCTCCTCTTTTTGGCAAAAGCAACCCATGTCACCCTTGGTTGGGGCACCCCTTATCATCTGCCCTTGTTGACATTGTCCATCTACTCGAGTATCCCACAGGTCACTTACCTCTGCTCTCTGAGTTTGTTCACTTTGTCCCGCCTCTGGCACAACATATCCCACGTCTTGTTGTCCCCCTGACACTCAACTTAGTTGCACGGTTGCGGCCACTTATCCTTCACATATACCCCCAACCAAGGGCAGTCTTGAGTCTTCATACATCTTGCCTTCGACCATGTACCTCCTCCAGTTCCTCACCTTACCTAGTAGATTTCACGAAGCCCTTTTCTTCTGGGAGTCGCTTCCCCCTTTTGTCGACATCAACATAGTTTTCCAGAAGGGCGACAGTATCTTGACTCTCATTACCTTTCCAATGAGAGGTCTCGGAAGGCACAGGGAGAACCACAATTTCTCCCTACTATCGCTGACCCCCATAACATTTGACTTCAACATTTTTTCATGTTACGGTGAGTCTTACTTTGCGACTATTGCAGTTATTTCTTATATTTTTCGAAGACCTCTAAACTTGGATGGGCTATCAATGCCTATAGAATCCGTGATATTTCTTACAAATGTCACTACCTACCATTCAGAGTATGTTCCTCTGTAGATATGTATTCTTCCTTTATCATGACCTCCCCCGAGGGTGATGTAGTTGTCTACATAAACACATCATTCCTCTTTTTTTTGAGTTACATGACACGAGCATGGGGCATGCCCGCCTCGTTTGTACACAATTTATTTTTACACACCTTATGGAAGGTTGGGTTCTATAGGTTCCCTTCTCCCTCCAATGGATAACTCTTGACAATCCCACTATCGCTCTCTATTACAAATGACACTCTCAGTAGAAGAAAGATTGATGGATTTCGGCTATACGTATGCTCCTAACCTCATCCATCAGGGGGCATATGTTATCACTGAAATTTTGTATGCAAATGGTTACAAGAATTCAACATCGACAAACAGTTATGAGGTCACCCATGGACCAAAATTACCACAAAATCATTTCCAAAGGGTAAAAAACTATACAATTAGTGACAAAATTAAAGTGTTCTATGACTACACAGGGCGTGTGCGCACATGCACGAAACAGAAACGTAGGCAAAGCACACATGCGCCCGATGCGCGACTGTGGTTGAAAAAAGCCATGCACATGTGAGAACAGTGCATTTATGAGAGTGGTCGGCCTCCCACCCACTTCTGGTTTAGCTTCCAAGTTGATTTGACACTCAAATCTGGACTGAATCCGACTAGGTGGCTAGTCAAAGACCTAGAAATGCCCTAATTAGTCTCTTTACACACTACAAGCTAGTTGAACAATACCTCAAAGAAATTCTATAAAAACGCCATGGATGCACTTCATTTTTCAAGGAATTTCATAGCAAAGTTATGCTCCCACTATTCTCTTGAGGAATTCTCTATTCTCATCAAGAGTATACTAGCATCATTGCATTGGGAAATCCATCTCACCCCTTGAGTGGATTAGCAAGGAATTCTTTCACCATTTTCATTTTCAAAGTTGTAAGAAGAGTTTATTTGTGCGGGTCCAAGATCCATCCCTTGGAGGAAGAAGGGACCCATAGTCCTCTTTCTTCTTGGTGTTTTCTTTCACTAATATCAACCTTACCATCGGTGACATGGGTCTTATTGTTTCTTTTGTCCTTATGTCCCTATGTTCATTAGTTTAGTTGTTATTTTATTTCTTAGTTCAATTCGTAGTTGTTCTTTTATATTTCTTTCTCTAACCCTTTTCCTTATAGTTGTCCTGCTTAGCAAACCCAACTAAGCTTGCAAGCACCTCTATTTTGCTCACTAAGGTGATGAAAGAGGCGCAACAACAGTGACAGGCTTTTTCAGTGAGGTTGTTCTCTCCTTAACTGTTGGTTTGTCATTCTCAATGGTAGCTTCAACCAATGCCTGTAAATTTATTTGGGATGCCTCATCTTTAAATTTCTTCATCTCTGCCTTTAGCTTCCTGTTCTAAGACTGAAATCCTATGTTCTGCCTGTAAATATTCTTTAGCTTTCTATGAAGGCGTTGGGCCATTCTTGTTGCAAACCTTGCCAAGTCAAGGGTGTGACTATAGCCATCCATAAGCTCTGTCATCTTGGCCCTGTCAGACATGGCTTCCTTTTTCAATTGAGCCACCTCTTTTCTTGCATCTTTAAGTTGCCTGATAAGTCTCTTGAAAGTCTAACTGTCAAGAGGAGCAGTGTTATGCACAGTCTCAAGAGGTTTTTTCTCAGTCTCCTCTTCCACTTGCATGGGAAGTTTCTTGTCTACCTCATCATGTTTCTTGGTGGATTTTCTTTTACCTTTCTTCCTCTGCACAGGGGTTTCTTCTTTTCTTTCCATAGATTCTCAAAATATTTCACAGAGGTTTCATCTTTTCTCTCCAAAGGTCTTTTAGTACCTTTACCTTTCCCTTTCTATACAGAGGCTTCTTGTTTCTCTTCAATAGGATTTTCAATGCTTTTTCCCTTCTTCTTTTGAATAGGGGTTTCTGGTAAAGACTGCTCTTTGAAAGCCTCATTAGGAATTGATGAACTAGTGAAAGGTCTTTTAACCTTGATTTCGACTGCTGGAGGAGAAGAGGGAAAGAGTATCTTCTTCCCTTTCTTGGATGTAGATTTGGTAGAAGAAGGCACCTCTTCTAACCCTGGAGGAGGAGGTGGTGAAAAATCTCTTTGTGGAGAAGGAAAAACTTCCTCCTCGGCTCCTGTGACCTGCTTGCTAACCTATGAAACTTGAACAGAAGCTCTACTCTTTCTCTTCCTACTGGTCCCTGCTTTAGTAGCACTAGTGGGTGACAAAGGACTTGCCTTCTGTGATTGAGGAGTTGATGCTAGATACAACTTGAAATGAGAAGTAACAACAAAATGCTCCCATGAAGTCTCTTTCTTACCCAATTCCTCAGAGACTAGCATTCTAATCAATCCAGAATGGAAGAGGCTAGAATCCACATCTTTAGATTTGGCTTGTATCATGTATGACCTTTGAACTATAATTATTAACAAGTAATAGGGAATATTCATCTCAACCTTACCAGTAAAATGTAGCAACAAACTTACATGTAACATGTACAATGTGCTAAAACTCCCTTGACATGTAAAATATCTTTGTATGATCTTCAATATTCTATCAAATTGTTAAATCAATTGACTCCTTGGCATACTTTTAGAAAAATCATTGGCTTGACATATAGGTTTAAAAATATCTTTAGCATAGGCTGAACTCAAATCCATGTCTTTGAATCACTTTTCACCTATAATGGGGATCCATGTTGCAGCTGAGATAAAGGCTCCAGTTACCTCAAATTCCAAATCCCCAACATTGGTTTTCCTGCCATCAAATTGTAATGAAAATTGTCTTGCTACATCTGGATGGCCTCTTTGCATGTTCTAGAAAAAAGAGAGGCACTGCTAGGTAGCTAGAGAGGTAGTAGTGGGGGCCCAGAGGGCCCATAGTGGTAATAGTGAAGGTCATTCAATGTAAGGTGGACTAGGTCCACTATATTATTAAATAAGGCCAACTATGGTTTAGATATAATAAATGGGTAGTTAGATATAATAAATGTAAGAGGACTTCTTAGAACGTTCTAATTCTAGAAGATTCCTCCGCTAGAATGTTCTTAGGTGATGGTATCACTATATAAAGAGGTTCAAGCAATGTAATGGGACATGAAGAGAAATATTTTATTTGGAGAGGTAGCTCAATAGGAGGATGACCCCTCAAAGAGGCAAGTGAACATGAGAGGATCCCTTCCATAATAGGATCCATTGTATGGTGTTGCCCTACCTCAAGGGTTTGATAGTAATAAAGGATATTTTGCATATTGTTCTTGTATATCTGTTGTGGTGTTTTTGTATTCAGTATTTGGCTCTTAACATGAACCCTACTCTTTTAAAGACCTCTGTTGCCATGGGCTCTATATCAAAAATATGGATGTCCACTGGTTCTATCCTAACCACCTTGCCACCTTTGTGTGTCTTCCTCGATTGAGGAGTCTCCATGGCTTAGAATGAGGGATTTTTGAAACGCCTATGGGATAGTAATAACCAGGAGGGATTTGAATCGGTCTTCAAATGTACAAGGTTGACCTTTTGAGATAGACTGGTTCTAGTCAGCCAAGCTTGACTGTGGGAATTACACCCTTAGACTTGTACAGGTATTCGAGAGTGTGGGCAATGAGGGGGTAATCCAAAATTGGATCTTTGTGATTGATTAAAAATGCTAGAATATTTTGATGAAAGGAAGCAAGGGAGGTAGAGAGGGTTTAATCAGCGCCTGTAGGTAGCACAATGCATACGCAGAGGATAGGATATTTGCAGGCTTGCAATTTCAATGTCTAAGGTAGGCAACAGTAATCAGACTTAGATACAGGAAATGAAGATACAGGTCTGAAAAAGAGAGAAGACAAGGCTATCATAAAACGACGAGTCCCTTACGACTATGTAAACTTGGCCAACCAAAACCCGAGTGCAAATTTCTTGTGAAAATTAATATGCAGAGGAGGCAACACGGGATACATGTGGAGAAAACACCTGTTGGAATCTTTAACAAAATATCAGGATGAGACTGTGAAAAATTTGGCCCTCAAACCTACTTCAGTCTCAAATTTTGTTGCCTTGCTGTTGGCTGATCAGAACTTGTGAATTTGCGCAGTGCATCATTGTTGAGACTTTCAAAATTATAAACCGTTACCAAGGCTCGTAAATGAAATATATGGAAGGAATCTTTAACTAACTCCTGGCACTGAAAAAAAGGAACATGACATCAGTCGTGGCAATCATGACTCAAGGTGGAAGTATGATGAACTGGATAGGTGGTACAGAACTTCCTGATGAGTAGGTAGTGCTTCCAATTCAAAAAATGATTGGACAGGTAAGAAAGGAGAATGAGGCATGCCTACAAGATCATGAGTGAGGAGAAAGATGTGTCACATCAGTCTAATCAAGGGAGAAATCGACCTAAGGACAAGTAATGAAGGGGACCAAAATAATTCATGAGATAAAATGGTTCTAGGAGCAAAAATCAATTTGAGGATCAAACTAGAGATAAGACTCAAAACTTTAATCATCTAAGGGGTCCCACCAAACATAAGCTTTAAAGGGATGAGATTTTAAAAGGAATTTAAAATCTAAGGCTTAAAAAAGGACTGAAAACAAAATAAAACACCCAAGGCAACTTAGTGTGATAACACTTGGTATGGTGCATGATTGAGACACTTAGTATGGTATGGTATAGATTATGGTGCATGGTTGATGCATGATTTCGTATAGGTGTTGGTGCATGGTTCATGCATGGTTTGATATAGGTTTTGGTATATGGTTGATGCTTGGTATGGTACATGTTGATGGTTTGGTACATGTTTGGTATATTCATGTGTTGGTGATGTTGGACATATAGTTGAGAGGTTTCCTTGGTATATGATCCATGTGAGAGAATATGGATGAGTATTGGTGACAGTGAAAGGTTCGACAAGTTGACAAGTTGATGTGATAGGTTACAGGCTGATGAGATAGTGACAATGATAGTTATAGTGGTAGCGACAATGGTAGTGATTATGGTAGTGACATTTTGGTCTACACTTATATTTCAGGGTGACAGGATGGGGTAAGGAAATGGGGTTTTATCCTCCTTCTGGTTGGTGCTAAAGAATTAGGGAGTTGGAGCTTCCTTTAGGTTGGTTCCTATTAATCAGGGGGTTGGTGCCTCCTAGTTGGTGCTAGAGAATTTGTAAGTTAGTGCTTCCTATGAATGAATTATATATATATATATACAACAAAGAGTTCCGTGATTTTATCCCATTTGGGTTTGCACGTAAATATTGGTGTATTTTTTATTTTATGCGATGTTGTTGGTGTGATGATGCTTATTATATATTGAATGCAATCATAGATGATACATTTATGATAAACTAATGAATACTATTGATAAAGTTGAAGAATATATATTATGGTTAAAAGTGGTATAAAGTGCTCTTACTGATTCTCCCCACCAACTCTCAATATTCCAACAGTTTCATCTCTTGAAACCCATTCCATCATGTTTCTCATTCAATTATATTTCCAATGATGTATAGTTTTTCCAAATCCAACTCTCGGATCTCGAGTTATGACCTTCAGAAAATCATCACTCAATAGTCGTTCATATATTCATGGGTTAATCCTGGAATTCATTTCAATTCATCTTTTTTAAAGGAAATTAAATACCAAATGAAATGTGAATATTGAAACTCAAGTGTTTATATATTAATTCTTATCCATAGAATTATGTGAAAGAATAAGAGACTAAAAAGATTGACCCTTATAAAAATTCATGAATTAAATAAAATTGTGATTGATCAGTGAGCATCCACCAAGCACCCAGTCAATTCCCAGTCAGAAGTGAGTCAACATACACATAATTTCCATGTTTCATAGTGGCATTGGATACCACGATCGTGTTGAAATTACTAAGACAACTGA
>ML778413.1:293458-313119 GCA_009831015.1 Picea engelmannii
TGAATCCATCACTAGCATAAGAATTCTCCAGCTGAGGAATAGATCCATTTCATAGTATCTCATTAAATGGAGGAAACTACCAGTTGAATATTCCACTTGGGAAGATGAGTCTTTTATACAAATGCATCCAAAGTTACTCAAGCATTGCGGACAACACTTGTCTCAAGGGGAGGGGCATGTTAAGCCCTAATATTGGCTCATTACCCCTTAAACTGGGGAATATTACATTAGTAATGTTATTTTATTTATGTCAACTTTATTCCATTAGTTGTAATTATACCTCCTAGTCTCTTATATATACCAAGGATACATTTTCATTTTGAATCATCTTGTACTTAAACATTTATGTGGGGTAAAAGGAGGTTTCCCCATTGAAGAGGCTTATTATCTGAAATTATCTCTTTTTTAAGGCTTCGACTACTTATTCTAAGGTTTTTCTATGCTATATTGATATTTGGTTCTTAACAACTATCCTTATTTTAGGGCTAAACCACTTCTAACCACTTGTCAACTTAGTAATTTCTCCATTAAATTTATTATTTAAATAATTTATTTTTTATTCAATTTGAATTATAGTACACTAATCACTTCACTTTATTATTTACCTTCTAAAATCTCTTAAACCACTTTGACTACTTCGACCTTTTGGGGCTTCTAGATGACTCAAGAGGGTTCTCCAACTTCATGTGGCCATGAATCTCTAACAGTGAGGAGTTATGTGAAGTTCCACATACAATTGGAAATGGAATGACATGCAATATCCATATAGAATAGTATTTCCTTCAAATATATCAAAAATGATACTATTATCCATCAAACAAACTTGGGTACATTACCCAAACCCAAGTTCTCCAACTTCTCATGGCCATAACTCTCTAACCGTGAGGAGTTATGTGACATTACACATACCACTGGAAATGGAATCACATGTAATATCCATCTAGAATAGTCTTACCTTCAAATGTATTAAAACTCATACCATTTTACATGAAACAAACTTGGGTCCATTACCCAAACCTTTGTGCTACCGAAATTCGCTATCGGACTTTCTCTAAGGGTTGACATCAATCACTAAGAGTTGACATCAATCTAGAATATTACTCTCCAATAGTTGACTTCAATGACAACCAACAATCCATACCAATTATCCATCAACCTAAGCCAACTTTCTGACAAAAGTTTATTGGGCAGGAGAGAGAGGCGGGTTGTCGGGTTGTCATAGGTTAGGGGGGTATGGAGGGATAAGGGGTATGAAACCGAAGTGTTGATGAGGGAAAAAATATGAGGAGTGGGCAGTAAGGTATGAAACATTACTCATTGGAGAAATTTCTATTTTCAACACACTAGTTCAATGAGAGTTAATTGACTAGTTGTATTTTAAACTTTCTAATTTTAGACCATCACTATTATGCATGCATTACTAAGAAAATATCACTACAACTCACTTCTTATTCTCTTTTCATAATTATAGGATGCCATTCCTTATATGAGTGAATATCACTCACTAATTGAACATATCATAATATACATTGATTCTCATTCTTAATATTGTATCTCTCTTCCTTTTCTTGATAATATTTCTCTGTGTATGCTTTAGGTAGGTCTCCTGTGCATGTTTCCATGAAACACTGACATGGTATCAGAGTTGAGCTTCTTGGAGAAACCTAGACAAGCCAGAGAAGAGAAAAAGAGGATTTAACTATTGAGTAAACCTAGTTTCTGATGTAACTCCAACACCCCCCCTGAACATCACTATGGTGAAAATAAATAATGGGTCCCGACTACGAGACCATGTTAGGTACCCAAATACAAAAGATACACTGAACTAAATGAGGAAAGAGCGAAAACCTCATAGGAACAACCCCCCCCTCAAATTACAATGCATAAAACAAAAAATGATAAGGAACAAAAGGCAATTGCTAAGAAACCATGTCCTTCACTCCAATAAGACCTCGTAACTGTGCAAGTTTGTGCTCGTTGAATATTTTGTTGAAGATGTAGATGTCTACAAAGATATGATGAAGTATATACATCATTGATATTTCCACACATATCCACTTTATCTTCTTGTAATAAATAATATCCAAATAAATTTTGGATGAAATTTTGAAAACCGTACGGTCGTTTCCAGAAAAATGTTGAAATTTCGTTGATTTTAAAATGATCATAACTTCACTTTTCGGACTTCGTTTCGAACTATTATTTTTTTTAAATTGGATATTTTCCCTAGAGGAATTCAAATATCCAATTTTTTTTCTGCAAATGTTTCTCAGAAAATATCAGAATGGCATCTGATGTGCACGGCTCCCTTTTTGACTCTTGAGATGCATGCATGGTGCATGCAAAAGTGTCTGCATGTGACTTATGAGATGCATTCCATATATCTTCCACATTATTTCAGAAAAAAAATATGAAATGGAGTAGACATCATCTTCAATTAATGGAATACAAATTTCTGCAAATACTTTTGTAGAAGACTCTTCATAATAAGAGGCTTGATCTTCTGATGGCTTCTCTTATAGCTCTATCTGTTCGACCTCCTGCATGAAATCTTCACAATATTATTTATTCCCAAATATAACCTCCAATATGGTCCATAATGCATTTGGAGTTGATCCTTGTGATTCTTCATATACTTGATGGAAAAGTTCGGGAGAAACAGACATGCCGATACTTCCTATGGCCATATCTTGTCTATTGAGAAAGTCATTTTTCTCATCAAGAGAATATACTTCCATTTCCATAGTTATTTGTTACAAGCCTCTTCATCTAAGATGAATAATTTTTTTTGGCTTCTATTCCAAATAGTTATGAGGTGTGAGAAGTATTTTCGACGAACAATCCATCTTTTTGTTGTCTTCAATCTTTTGTACCTGCAAAATTTTTTGGTGTAGCTTTTTCTTAGTAGTCTTTTGGCTCTGATACCATGTAAATGTGTTGAACCTACATATAATAGATCTATATAAACAATAATACACACATTTGTAGAGAGAATTGGAAAAGGAAGAAGAAGGAGAGAAAGAATGGAAGAATTCTCATTAACCATTTTCCACACATAAAGAGTGAATAATTTATAATATATATAGGATAAATGAGTAGCTAATGAGACATAGTGGTGGTATAGATTTATTTGGACACACACCAACAATTACAAGAGTAAACTGCCACCTAGTCTAGTCTCTCAGACAATTACGAGAGTGAACTGCCACCTAGCTGAGTTAACTAGTCAACTAGTCTTCAGTTAACTGACTGGACAAAGAGTAGTGAGTTGGTGATGATCCCAATGTTGCATGGTGACAAAACAAATGCAACATTTAAACTCAAATCAACTAGTCAAACTGAAGTGTCAACTGAAAGAGAATATTCTCCAGGTGGAATATTCTCCCCTAAAATATAGGAGACTGGATAATGACTAGTTATGACTAATAAACAAGGAATAACCTTAGGAAAAATAAATCCTAGGTGTGTATGAAGTAACTCCAACAAGAAGCAAGCCTATATCACTATATCAAATGGTCTTTGAAGGTCTAATTTCAAAATTTTAATGAACAAAATATTTTGGAAAAACAATGATAAAATCATCTCCATAAAAAATAATAAGAAGGATCTCTCTTTGAACTTTCTTTACATGAATATTTGGATCTTGTTAGAACCCTATAATTATAGGGAAATCAGGGTTGTTGAATTATATATATTGGTTTGGATTGTAGGTCAAAAACAATGTTTTATCTTGCAAAGGTGGTGTTATCTCCTCAAATAAATTTTCCATTTTTTTTCATTAGGTGATAGGATGGTCATTAGATGAAGGATTCTTGTTATTTTTAAGTTAAGTGCCTTTAAGATGAGTTTAAGACTTGACTTTTCAAGAAATAAGTTATTTGTACTTTGAATGTAAAAAATTTCAAAAATCAGCTTTCAGAAACTAAGGGCTGGTATTTATTGTGATGTAAGCTACCGAAAGTTCCTAGTTTCAGCAGCTAAAAGGGTAGGGGTGAGGTACTGTTAGCTGCCGAAAGTGCAATTTTTTTTCAGAATTCACAGAAAGTCAAAATTCGACTTGGATAGAGTGTATTTAGTAGAATATGATGAATATTACTCAAATATATTATTAAATATCATCCATGAGTGTAGGTGGCACTTCATTTCATCAATAGAAACACTCTAGTGATCAAATCCTAAAATGTAGGAATATGACTAGATTTGGAAATCTGGATTTTCCTGTTTTAATCACTTTCGTTGGAGACAGATTCTAATCAGATGGAAAGGTATTTTTGGAAAGTGAGAGAGGTTTTGTACAAGAACAAACCCTTATTCAACAACCTCTCTCAGTTTTCCAAAATCTGTTTTGATTTGAGAGATATAGGTAAATATTTGAGGAGCATATTTCCAGAAATGTCTATCTTTTCCAGCCACCTCACAAATTCGGATTTGAGATAGGAAAAGAGGTTATCAAATCCATTTTTTGAGGATCTTGAAACTAATTTGTAAATATTATTTAATCTCATAGAGGAAATACTGTTAGGGGTTGGACTTGGGGGAACCTGAATGAAAGGATGGCATGGGAATGCCCCCATCCATTGCATAAATGATTCAAAATATGTAAATGACTTTTATGAATGAATACAAAGGAACTATATTTCTAGATTCCTATGTTGTGTTTAAGTGGTGAAGTTTTCCCTGATGTAACTTGTTACTTTCCTATTTCACATTCTTTTTCTTTTTGTATTATCTATGAGAAGATAATGTGCAGGATTTGTTCATAACACCCTGTGTTGGATTGAAGCAATATTTATGTTTTCTTCCAAGTTTCAAATGTAGAATTCAGATATACTCTGATCTACATTTGAAATGAATTTCAATCTATTCTTCTTTTCTCATTTTATAAGCTCAAAGGATCCATTGGTATGATTATCCTGCCTCGTCACATTTTGTCTTAGTTATTCATTCATCAATCATCTTTATCTTTGAATCCATTTTTCCCAATGGTCCTTTTCCATGTATCAAACAAACCTGTGTTCTGCATAACTGGCCTAATATCCCATACCAAACAAATCTAAATTTGACAGAGAGATCCCTCTCCAAGTCTTGGAGGGATAGATCCTTGACTCGAAGTGATTGGATAAAGTTACCTCTTGTAAATTTCTTCTACCTAGCAACAACCTCTAGGATTTTACAGAGTGATAACATAATCGTGACCGTACTGGGGAGATTTCTCCAGTAGTTCACTTTGTTGAAAGATTGGTTGTTGTCATTGATGTCAACCCTAGTCATGGGTTTTGGACTGCAAGGTTGATGAAGCTATTTGGACATGAAGGAAAATGCACATGTAGATATAAGACCCATGGATGGATAGTATACATCATGTTGTTTCCGGTGGTATGTGTCATGTCACATGGATTCTCATGGTTGAGGAGAAATGATTTTTGAAGATGACAAAGTGAATTGAAGAAGGAAGTACATGTAGGCCCTGAAGATAATTAAAGAAAAGAATTACACAATAAGAAAGTGTCAGGTCAACCCTAATGTCAAAAGGAAGTGAC
This sequence comes from Picea engelmannii, assembly GCA_009831015.1. Classification (NCBI taxonomy): domain Eukaryota; kingdom Viridiplantae; phylum Streptophyta; class Pinopsida; order Pinales; family Pinaceae; genus Picea; species Picea engelmannii. The sequence goes on from ML778413.1 coordinate 298,999, forward strand.
ATAAATGGTATAAATAAATATTATTATACATTCATTTGATACACAAGTCAAAATTCAGAGGAAATCAGAAGTAAAGAAGGTCGGATTTCAAGGGAGGATGAAGTCTTTTGGTGATGCGTTCTAAGGTATGTTATTTTTAGGTCATCTTACCATTTTTTCTATAACATTTTTTATAGAACGATTCAAATGGTGAAATTGCTATGGTATTGAGAAGACATATCAAGGTACCTGTGGTAAAAATTTCATCTCTTGATTCACTACAATTATGGAGATACACTCTGTGGAAGATAGGTTTGTGAGCAGTCCTGAAGCTAGTCAATAAACAAGTGTTCTGGGTAAAACAGTCATAACTTATTCATAGAGAATCCAAATGTAGTGGGAAAATTTTCATTGGAAAGAGTACGGACTATAGTTTTATTTGTGAGAGTTTCATAATCATGTATTAAATATTGAGTGCGAGGCATTCTATTCAAGTTCACTCTCCTGAATATACCAGAATTGAATAAAGTCTACCATTCTTTCTATAACTTCTTTTTGGGGAGGATTCAAGGAGTGAAACATGGAGGAGTTTCAGAGAATACATTGAGTAAAGTTATATACAGGATCAAAGTACTCCAATAATTGAATAATTACATAAATTGAAGATGTCTCAGGAAGCATTATCAGGTTCTATGTGATGATTGGTTGATGGTGATGATTTAATGTAAAGTTTTATTATCTCTCGTATATTCTTTGGTGGAAGGAAGGGGAAAGGATGGAGAGTTCGACTCTCTCTTGATATTGGAGGACTGTATCTTCCTCTTGGAGGTTTATCCCTCCCTTTACATTTGGAAGCTGTAGCTACCTTTGGAAGTCATTACTTCCATTGAAAAATAACTCTTGATTATTTCTCATATATTTTTCATGGTGTATTGTGGTCTATTGGTGTAACTCTTATACTATTGTTCATTGCTCATTGGATATAATTGAATGGTTTAAGTATAAGTTGAAAAAGGTTATAAATTGTACTTGATATTGATTCACCCCCCTCTCAGTATCAACAATTGTTATTAGAGAAGGTTACCTTTAGTACAGTTTAACAACTGGAAGGAAGATCCTATGAAGAAATGGAAGACAACATTCCAAATGGGATTCCACCATTTGATGGAAGCAATTTTGAATACTGGAGTAATAGAATGGAAACTTACTTGAAATTTCTTGGGGTAGATGTTTGGTTCTTAGTTGCTTCAGGATACAATGCTTTGAAGAAACCAAAGACTGCAGCTCAGAAGGAAGGAAAAAGGAATAACAAATTGGCAATAGATACCATCCTGGATGGATTGACAGATTCAGTAAAATCCAAGGTGGGATCATGTGCATCAATAAAAGATCTTTGGGACAAGCTACAAGACCTTTATTCAAGGGAAGAAGAAGAAGAAGAATAAGAAATTGAAGCAAAGTACAACATCTCAAATTTCAAGAAAGAAAATAGAGGTCAATTCTTTTGATTTAATTGTGAAGGAGTAGCACATGTTGAATTTGAATGTCCTCATCCAATGATTGAAAGAGATGAAACTAAAGAATAAAATTTCAATGAAGAAGAAGAAAATCATGAAGAAAAAATGATTCAACAAGAAGATGAGAATCTTAAAAAATTGAAGCATGTTCAGATTGAAAATAGAAAGCTCAAAGACATGCGTAGAAAACTAAGAAGTGAATTGGGTAGTTGTGAAAAGACAGTTGTAAGCTTGAAGAAACAATTAGAATACTTTGAGAAACTAAGAGAAGAAACCATTTCCATGAAAACTCTACTTGAAGAAGAAAGAAGAATAAGAGAAGTAAAGAAGGTCCAAATGATGAAGAAAGAAGAATATTGTGAGAAACTTGAACAAGAAGTTGTCTCATTGAGAAAGATATTAAGAAACTCTCAAGTGCGAAAAGACTTAACACAGCTTGGATGGATGGGTGAAACTTCATACAAAGAATATGCAAATACCAACAAGAAGGTTGAAGAAAGAGCTACACAGACAGTTGATGAGAAGTGGACCAGGATACCACAAAGAAGGAATGATTACAAAAGAGATGAATATCCAAGAAGACCTCCTACCTTCAGGAATCAAATAAGCTTCAATCAGTATGAAGGAAACTACAAAAGAGTATATCATGAACCCAGATGGACTACATCACAAAGAAGGCAACTTACTCAAAGGTATCAAAATTTATTTCTTGGTCATTGTTATACTTGCAAAAATTTTGGACATAAGGCAATTAATTGCAGAATCAATGAAAGGAACAAATACACACAAAACATGAATGGTGTAAATAGAAGATATGGAAATAATCGTGGATTTGTCAAAAAAAATTATAGTTCATTTTCCCCATTGATGGACAAAAATATTGTATGCTACAAATGTAATTATCTTGGACACAAAGCACAAGATTGCAGATATATGAATGAGGATGTCTCTATGCCAACCACAGTATGGAGAAGAAAAGAGATTCAAAACAATGAAGATTGTCGAATAACATTAACCGTTGAAGAATGTAAAGAAGAATATGAATGGTACATAGAAAGTGGATGTTCTTCACACATGATCGGGGATCAAGACAAATTCATCAGCTTGAAGAGAAAGGGTGGCAATGTTGCATTTGGAGATAAATCATCTGCCAAAATACTTGGAGAAGGTGTCGTAGAACTTGGAAGAAAAAATGTAAAAGAAAAGAATGTCGTATTGGTTGAAGACTTGAATCATAATCTACTCAGTGTTAGTAAAATGTGTGATCAATGATACACTCTTACATTTGACTCCCGAAAATGTAAAATCAGAGAAAATAACTCAAGAAGATTGATTGCAACTGCAACAAGAAGACCGCACAACATATACATCTTACACATGAAGAAGAGAGAGAAGATAGAAGCCACAGAAAAGGATTCCAAGGAAGAAATAGTCCCAAAGACCAAAAATAAGGATGAAGTATTATTGAATGCCACATGTTCAGGGGGAGCAGCCCCAAAGAAGAGAGTTACATTTTTCCATTGATGTAAAATGAGGAGAGAAATTGGGATCATTATGATAGGGGGAGAATGAGTGTTGTCATCAATGACAAAGGGGGAGATTGTTGAAAGATTGGTTGTTGTCATTGATGTCAACCCTAGTTATGGGTTTTGGACCACAAGATTGATGAAGGTATTTGGACATGAAGGAAAATGCACATGTAGATACAAGACCCATGGATGGAGAGTATACATCATGTTGTTTCCAGTGGTATGAGGCATGTCACGTGGATCCTCATGGTTGAGGAGAAATGAATTTTTGAAGATGACAAAGTGAATTGAAGAAGTAAGTACATGTAGGCCCTGAAGATAATTAAAGAAAAGAATTACAAAATAAGAAAGTGTCAGGTCAGCCCTAATGTCAAAAGGAAGTGATATAAATGGTATAAATAAATATCATTATACATTCGTTTGATACACAATTCTAATTTCAAAGGAAATCAGAAGTAAAGAAGGTCAGATTTCAAGGGAGAATGAAGTCTTTTGGTGATGTGTTCTAAGGTATGTTATTTTTAGGTCATCTTACCATTTTTTCTATAACTTGTTTTCTAGAATGATTCAGATGGTGAAATGGATATTGTATTTAGAAGACATATCAAGGTACTTGTGGTAAAAATTTCAGCTCTTGATTATGTATAATTATGGAGATACACTTTGTGGAAGATAGGGTTTGTGACCAGACCTGAAGCTAGTCAATAAATAGGTGTTCCGAGTAAAAAAATCATAACTTCTTCATAGAGAATTAAAATGAAGTGGGACAAATTTCATTGGAAATAGTACAAAAATTAGTTTCATTTGTGTGAGTTTAAGAATAATATATTAAATATTGAGTGCAGGGCATTCTATGCAACTTCACTCTCCTGAATAGACCAGAATTGAATAAAGTCTACCATTCTTTCTATAACTTCTTTTTGGGGAGGATTCAAGGAGTGAAACTTGGAGGAGTTTCAAATAATACATTGATTAAAGTTATATATAGGATCATATTACTCCAAGAATTGAATAATTTCATAAATTGAAGAAGTCTCAGGAAGCATTATCAGGTTCTATGTGATGATTGGTTGATGGTGATGATTTAATGTGAAATTTTATTATCTCTCTTATATTTTGGGGTGGAAGGAAGGGGAAAGGATGGAGAGTTCAAATCTCTCTTGATATTGGAGGATTGTATATTCCTCTTGGAGGTTTATCCCTCCCTTTACATTTGGAAGATGTAGCTACCTTTAGAAGTCATTACTTCGCTTGAACAATAACTATTGATTATTTCTCATATATTTTGCATGGTGTATTGTGGTGTATTGGTGTAACTCTTATACTATTGTTCACTTCTCATTGGATATAATTGAATGGTTTAAGTATAATATTAAAAAGGCTATAAATTATACTTGATATTGATTCATCCCCCTCTCAGTATCAACACACTTCAAGTTTCAGTTTTGACTTATGATGGTGAACATAAGCCAAACACGAGAAGGTTGTTCATTCACCTGGCGACTCCATTGACTGCAAAATTCAGAAATAGAGGTTCACTGGTGAATCCACAAGCTCAATATGGGATCATCTGCAAAGATATATGCTCCAATGAACATAGATTACAATCCAAGATTCCCAAACAAAATGCCTCAGGTAAATTGGCAAAGAAATCTTCTTATTTTTCAAGATGAGAATGTTGATGATTATTTGTTACATCTCATTAAATTTCACATACATTCATGGAAGATGAAAGTTGAATGGCATGAGGAATTCCACATAAAGATGTTCATGGAAACATTAGAAGGAAAAGCGAGGAAATGTTATGAAGGTTTAAAACCTGACAGCTTGTTTTCTTTAAAAGATTTCCACATAGCATTTTATGATCATTATAAAGAATATTTTCCATCTTTTTCATTAGTGTAAAATTGTTGTGATGAGTTTGAGGATTTCATATAGTAACTCGGAAGTTTTGATGAATATCTAGAAGGCATGGATGATGAGGATCTGTTGGAAGAACTTTATGAATTTCCTTCTCAAGATAATTGTCATGATGATCAAGAGAAGTTAGTGGAAGATGAAATCAATCAAGAAATGAAAGTGGATTCCCATGATCTCTCTTTGGAGACAAATGATAATTCATCCACTTCTTTGTATAAAAATAAAGATTATATCTAGCATCATGGTCAATCTTTAGGAGAGAAACAAAACAATTATTGTTTAATCCAAGGAAAACAAAGACTACCTCCTTTAATTGAAGAGGAAATTAATCAGATTCTAAGTATGCATCCATCCTCTCAATCTTTATGTGATTAGGAGATTAATCATATTTGCTCTACTGCTGATTTATGTATTGAAGTCATTCCTCATGAAGAAACAAATGTAGAATAGATTGATGTCGATGTTGTTTTACATTCACAAGAAGGCTTATTGTTAGAAATTATTTTTGTTCATCAAAATGATGATCTTCAGACCGAATTTAGCAATCTCAATAGAGATATATCATATTTTCTTGAGGACAACATATTGGTATACAATGAAGATGCCATATCAGATAATCATGAAGAATGTTTAGATATTCTCTTTGAGAATGATCTTGAGCATAATAAATTGGAACAAAGAGTATTCCTAGATGAGGTTTGTTATTTGGATCCTCAGGACCAAGTATTTTTCCAAGATCCTTTTGATGGCCTCTTAGAATCATTTAAAGAAGGATTATGCTATGCCATGAATGGTTTGTTGCAATATCTGAGGAAATATTTGAACACTTATGTTCAATGACAATTAAGATGGGAGTGGTCATTTTATTTTTTCATCCTGCTAAAAAAAGTGAACAAGAATCAGTCATGTAATCATTTACTTGACTGGATCCATTGGAAAGAAGAAATCACCTAGTATATATATCTTCATCAAATTAGAACAGGTAGTAGTATGCAAATAAGCTCATCTCTTTGAGCATTCCTTTCATCATTTTTGTTTCAATTATCAGATTTGCAGTATACATATAAGCTTGTTGGGAAATCATGTGGTTTATTTTGTTTTCTGTTTTACTTCAAAGACTCAGTCAACGTCAGAATGAATAATCAACTGGTTTCCAGTCACTAAGATAAAGGAAAGATCAAGATACAGGTTGTGGAATCAGCCCAATGGATAAGGAACTGATTAGTGGATCCAAAGATCTAAGGTTCTTGACACCTCCTCATGAGCTACCATTCCCATATGGAGCCACTGTTAGGACCCTATAATTATAGGGAAATCATGGTTGCTAAATTATATATATATATATTGGTTTGGATTGTAGGTTGAAAACAATGTTTCATCCTACAAAGGTGGTGTTATCTCCTCAAATAAATTTTCCATTTTTTTGTCATTAGGTGATAGGATGGTCATTAGATGAAGGATTCTTGTTATTTTTAAGTTAAGTGCCTTTAAGATGAGTTTAAGACTTATCTTTTCAAGAAATAAGTGGTTTGTACTTTGAATGTAAAAAATGTAAAAAATCAGATTTCGACAGCTAAGGGATGGTTTTTATTGTGTTGTAAGCTGTTGAAAATTCCCAGTTTTGACAGCTAAAAGGGCAGGCGCGAGGTGTTGTTAGCTACTAAAAGTGCATAAATTTTCCAGAATTCACAGAAAGTCAAAATTCGACTTGGCTAAAGTGTATTTAGGAGAATATGATGACTATTACTCAAAGATATTATCAAATATCATAAATGAGTGTAGGTGTCACTTCATTTCATCAATAGAAACATTCTAGGGATCAAATCCTAAAATGTAGGAATATGACTAGATTTGGAAATTTGGATTTTCCTATTTTAGTCACATTCTTTGGAGATAGATTATGATCATATGGAAAGGCATTTTTTTAAAGTGAGAGACATTTTTTACAAGAACGATCTCTTCTTCAACAACCTCTCTCATTTTTCCAAAATTGGTTTTTATTTGAGAGATATAGGTAAATATTTGAGCAACATATTTCCAGAAATTTCTGTCTTTTCCAGCCACCTCACAAATTTGGATTTGAGATAGGAAAAGAGGTTATCATATCCATATTTTGAGGATATTTAAACTAATTTGTAAATATTATTTAATATCACAAAGGCAAGAGTGTTAGGGGTTGGACTTGGGGGAACCTAAATGAAAGGATGGCACGGGAATGCCCCCATCCATTGCAGAAATGTTTCAAAATCTGTAAATGACTTTTATGAATGAATACACAGGCATTATATTTCCAGATTCCCGTAAGTGGTGAAGTTTTATTTGATGTGACTTGTTACTTTCCTATTTCACATTCTTTTTCTTTCTATATTGTCTATGAGAAGATAATGTGAAAGATTTTTTCTTGACACCCTGTACTGGCTCGAAGCAATATGTATGTTTTCTTCCAAGTTTGAAATGTAGAATTCATATATACTATGCTCTACGTTTGAAATGAATTTCAATCTATTGTTATTTTCCCATTTTATAAGCTCAAAGGATCCACTGGCATGATTATCCTGCCTGGTCACATTTTGTCTTAGTTATTCATTCATCAATCATATTTATCTTTGACTCCATTTTGCCCAATGGTCTGTTTCCATGTATCAACCAAACCAATTCAAAAATCCATAAACAAACTTGTGTTTTGCATAACTAGCCTAATATCCCATACCAAACAAATCTAAATTTGATAAAAAGATCCCTTTGTGAGTCTTGGATGGCTAGATCCCTGACACGAAGTGGTTGGATAAAGTTACCTCTAGTAAATTTTTTCTACCTAGCAACAACCTATGGGATTTTACAGAGCGATAATAGATCTTATTTGCATTTTTTGAGCCCATGTTGTTGGAAATAAAAAACTATTTTGTATGCCATGCCTTAATTTGAAGCATGTCTAAGTCCATAAAGTGATTTCTTCAACATGTAAAAAGGGTGAGGATGTTTTTTATCCACTATACCAAGGGATTGGTCCATATATATTTATTCATGGATATTACCATTCAATAACTTATTCTTATCATATCTTTGATGAATGTGCTAGAGAAGACTTGAAGAAAAATAAATAATTATTTGAATAGTATTCAATTTTTATTTGAAGTTATCCATGTCCCCATTTGAATTAAATTGTGTCTTATATATCCATTTGGAACCCATAACATTTATTCATTTAGGAAATGACACAAGTTCCCATGTTTGGTTCTTCATCATTGCATCATATTCTACATTCATTAGTTGTTTCTAATCTTTCTTCGCTCTAGTTCCATCAGATGAAATTATTGTTTGTAATACCTTCGTCATTATTACACTTCCATATCTTCTATTTTATTGTTCATAAATTTCACTAATACTCTTCATTTTTTGTCTTGCAATTATTATTTATATGGAACATGGAGAGAATGAAAACCCCAAACAAGAAGAACAAGGTGTAGAAAACCCCAACCAACCACAACCACCAAACATAAACACACAAATTGATGAGGGGTTGACCACCTTGAGATATCTTGTCCATGAATTAAGGGGTACAAGAGAGACTATCTTATTTTCTTTGGGAACTTCATTGGACACCATTGTATCTCCCATCGTAAGTGCCCAAGGGAATTTTACTACTTATTTTGAATACAATGCTAGGATGTTTGAGTATTACAGAACTAGACTCAATTGAAACCACTTTAGAGACTTGTATATTCCGAAAACATATTTGATGACTCTTTTTATTGATCCTCGAACAAGAGTACAACCACTTGTCAATAAGAAACACATTTGTGTGAACTAGTGCATCCACACACAATTTGTTGAAAACTAGATGGATACGTGGTTCATGGTCTTTGATAAACCTCCATGGAATAATAGGGAGGTACCTTTATATTTTTAGAGAAAATTATGGGAAACATTTATTTTGGGTCACCATGTGAACTACTTCAACATTGGTTATTTCTAGGGGGTGGGTTGAGGGTATGCAGAGGATCGAGAGTGTGTTAGGTGTGATTCCACATTAGGTCCTCGTCCACCCAGATGAAGTCCTAACCCCCTATCTAGAATCCTCCCATTATAGAGGGATTGCTGGAGGCACATGTAGTTTTATCATCCTTGAATCAGAATCTAGAGAAGCATGGAAATTTTATTGTATCACTTTATCATCCTTGACTCAGATTCTAGAGCCATCACTTGTACAAACCGTGGAAGTTCATCATCGCCTACCCCCACCATCTTTCATATTCCATGCATCCTTAGTGTCTGCATGAGTATGCCACCCACCTGCACCATCTCTTCCATCGCATCCATCCATAGAATATGCACATGTATGCCATTCATCCCCACCACCATTTCCATTTTCACCATCCATCTAGGCTTCCATAGTAGATGTTTTCTCAGATTAGGTTGTACAACCTAACACTCCACCTATCGATGAATCTCCATCGATTCTTTAGATATTGATGGTGAGATAATGCGTTGACAATCACTTTTTATGTATCATGAATGGAATTGAGTTTATGTGTATTTGTTTAAATTTCATGATTTGATCCTTGTAAATGAGGCATGGTGGAATCATTGAGGGATTAGGTCACGGAGGAGGGAAATACCCTAACATTTTTTAGTACCATCTACGGTGAGTTGTCTTATGTTCAATTACAAAGTGTCATTTCATAAGTTTTTTAATTCATTGTGGAAAAAAAGTTATAACGATGTTTTTCCTTTGTCCAATCTTCGGAGTAACAAACCATGCCTGGGAAAAAAACAATTGAGGTGCTTCTTCGACCAAGAGAAGAAATATCGATTTCCAAGATGATTATGAGGGTGGATAGGGTGGCAATGGTAAATGAGTGACTAATGTCTTCCATTTTGTATCTAGGCCACCATATAGAAGTTTTCTTATTCTAGGGCACCTGTTGTCATTTTGTGTATTGGTAATGATGTGTCATTTTGAAAAAAAATTATAGTTTAGACGAGGTGGAATACACACACCCACACACAAATTTCATGGCACATTTTTTATGAATCTAATTTTTTACACATTTTATGTTAATGAATGTATGAATTTCAAAGTGCTTATATTTCCACTCTTTTCTGTTATATATGAAATTGCAAGAAATGAATCTAATCTAAATGGATTTAAATAAATATATTATTAAAATATAACTCTTTGAAATAGTAAATAGAAACAACTTTATATCTCTATTCTTTCAAGAACTAATTCCAGATAAAAATATCGCTACAAAGGTATTCCTAAGAAACATAGATTTACATTGTTTTATAAAGGGAGAAACCTACATGAACATCATGAACATGAACATGAACAAAATGATCCACAATTTGAAATCAATGCACAATTTGAGATTATGGATGGATTTGGGATAATGAAGACATGATGAGAAAAGGAAATTTCAAACTTAAAATATCCTATAACCTTCAATTTGAGATCTCTTAGTATGATAAGTTGAATATTTTCAATAGTTGGAAGGAGAGACTCATACATCGAAAGATAGAAGAATCACATAACACATCAATGTAGATTATGATGAGTTTTTATACTCAATAAATTACATTTAACTAATAGAAACTAAAATTAACTTTCCAATATTCAATAAATCTACTTATTATAGGAGATGTTTGTTGAAGACTATACAAAGACATTTTAGGTTCTAGCAAAGATTTCACAAAATTCAGATAGATTTATGAAGTTTTTATTGAATGAAACAAATAATTTCTCAATTTGCCTGAGTATTAAAATAGATTTGGAGTTTATTATTGCACTAATAATTTTATTAATTCAATTGATTTCATTAATTAGTTTTTAAAGTGTTAAGGAAGTCTATGTAAGTAAAAATAGTTTGTTTTTTCGAAAGTGATTATAAATAATTGTGTTACTCATTAAGGAATCTCTTATGGTGGAAAATATGGCTAAGTAATAAATCCATACGAAATTAATGGTTCTCAAGGACCTAAATTTGACGAAATATTGAAGTCCCATCCTAGTTAATACTCCAAGAACCAATAGTAAGAATCATGTAGGATAACATAAACACAATAGAAATAAGAGGGTTGAAACCTCATATTACTCTATCCGAAATGAGACATCGTTCATTATAATGGAAATCACAACATGCTACAAGGGTTTATTAATACAAAATCAACACTTAAAATATAAGTGCACAATGAAGCCTCACATTAGATGAAAATATACCTCAAATTCTTCATTAATCTTGCCAAAATGTTGTAAAATGTAAAACAAATAAGAGATCTGCTAAATCCCCAAATTATCCACACTTTACAATGGAGAGAGAGATATATTATTTATATAGTGAGTCTCTTCTCTTATACAATAAAATATTATTATTTTCTAACTAACAACATTACAAGTCAAATAAATATTAAAATAATTGATTAGTTAGATATCTCCTCAATCCATGGTTTGACTTATAACATGTTGGAATTAGCCTCTCCAAAGAAATTCTCCGTCATCAAAAAATAGTAGTGGTATGCACCAAATAATGCTCATGAAGGGGATGCACAACCAAAAATATGCATCAAGACAATTCAAATTCCAAGTGTCTACATGTAATGTTACCTCCAAGAATGTGCATGCATGCAACCACTCCACATGTGTGAATTCTAAGGTAGCCAACTCCATGGATGAATGCACAATATTCCAAGTGGATGGAGCATCCAAAAACAATTATGTGATCAACTCCCAAAAATAGAAAGTATATCCTCTCTCCACAAATGTGCCTTGCCTTTCTTGTTGGGTATGTGTTATATTCTTTTCATGTGTGTGTGTGGGCATGTCAGATATGACAACTACATCTGATGATCCCTCGTAGTAGTGATCTGTTTGTGTCGTGTGCGCCGGGCGCTTTCCTAGGGTGGTCCCGGGGGGGGGGCAGGTATGCCCTCCTTGGTTACGTGCAACGTTCGGCACCGGGTGTAGCCCGGGGCTGACGGGGTTCGTGGCAGCACCCCAAATTTGTTTTTGGGCGGTTTTTGCTATTTTTAGTGGATTTTGTTATTTTTAGCAGTTTACTAAAAATAATCTTGGTTTTAGGGATTAGGGTTTTGGTATCTACGAAATACCTAAAAACATTGTATATATTGTATAGTGAATGGTGAAATTCAATATAATGAATATAAGAAAGGTTTTCCCGATTGAGGGTTTCTAGTATAAATCTCTATGTACTATGTGAATGAGCCATTGATTAAATTATGTTTTGCTTAAGAATATATATGCATTGCTTTATTTCATAGGTTTAAAACTTACATGTGGTATCAGAGCTCGTTTTTGGATTCAGTGGGATGCCTTTGTTGTTGAGGGTTTGGCTCGGTCTTGATAGATCAAGTTTATCGTGGGTTTGTGATAAACCTGGGTTTAGTGGGATCTTTTGCAGTGGAGATTCGAGTATAGAAAGAGGAATGGTGAGCTCATATAGAATCAAGATAGAGAAGTTCAACGGTAAAAAATTTGAGCTATGGAAGCTCAAGATGGAGGACCTTCTTGTAGACAAAGAACAATGGATAGTTGTGGATCCAGGTACATAGCCTACTAGTACACCGTCTACCAGAACACAGGCTACTGGTACACAACCTACCAGTAAACAAACTACCAGTACACCACGTATTGGTATGTCGAAGGAAGAACGGGATAAGTTGGACAAAAGAGCAAGGAGTACTATTCAACTTTGCATGGCATATTCTGTGTTGTTGAATGTATCAAGAGAATCTATAGCCAAGGAACTATGGGATAAGTTGGGGAATTTGTATCAATCAAAGTCCCTGGTAAAAAAGTTGTTTCTTCGAAAGAAATTGTATCATCTTAGGATGGAAGATGGAGATTCTTTGACAGAACATCTAAATGCATTTAATACTCTAGTAAGTCAACTTGGCTCTGTTAATATTACGATTGCAGAAGAAGATAAGTGTGCTATTTTGTTATGTTCTTTTCCATACTCTTGGGATAATCTAGTTGTAGTAATTGGTAGTACCACTCAATCTACATTGAAGTATGAGGATGTAGTTCTATCCTTGTTATCTGAAGATATGAGGTGGAAAAACAAGGATAGTCATAGCACAGATGCTTTATTTGTAAGAGGGCATACCCAAGAAAGGAACCCTAGTAAACCTTTCGGGTGGAGATCTAAATCTACACGTAGATCTAAGTCTCTAGGAAAATCTTTGAGGAAATGTTGGAAGTGTGGTAAAACAGGGCATTATAAGAAAGATTGCAAGTCTAAGAAGGTTGAAAAACAAAACGGATCTGATAGTACCTCTTCCATAGAGGCGAAAACCTCCAATAAAGAAGGAGGTGATGTTTACCTGGAATCTATAAGTACACATGCAGACCATTATGTATGGTTGATCGAATCAGGTGCATCATACCATATGACTCCTCACAGGGAGTGGTTCTCTAAATATGAAAAATACGATGGTGGTGATGTATTCCTAGGAGATGAATCGACAACAAAAATATTGCGACATGGAAGGGTTAAGTTGCTTCTAAAAGATGGAAGGATTAGAACTCTCCCTGGGGTTCTGCACATTCCAAAACTAGCCAGGAGCCTAATATCTGTAAGAAAGATGGATGATGCAGGAGTGGATACTGTATTAAGATGGTGCAAGGAGCAGTGGTGTTGATAAGGGGAGTTCAGTGTGGAACTCTATACAAGTTGTTGGGAAGCACTTATACTAATGGGTGTAACAGTTCTATTGTCCTTGAACAAAGAAATAAAGAAGACAAGACCAATATTGTCCTTGGAAAAAAGACCCTGTTGTGGCATCAAAGACTGGGACATATTGGAGAAAAGGGCCTTCGAACACTACACGGTAAAGGTATGGTTGAAGGTATGTCTAATTGCACTCTGGATTTTCATTTCTGTAAACATTTAATATATGGTAAACAAAATCAAGTAAGATTCCCATCTGGTGCTACAAGAGAAAAGGGGATCTTAGAGTTGATACACAGTGATGTGTTTGGACCTATTCCTATTCCATCCCTAGGTAAATCTATGTATTATGTTTCATTCATAGATGCTTTTTCAAGGAACACATGGATTTATTTTCTTAGAAAGAAATACGAGGTATTTGATAAATTTAAAGAGTTTAAGGCTCTAAAAAATCAGACAGAGAAGAAAATAAAGGTATTAAGAACA
>ML778413.1:337505-350304 GCA_009831015.1 Picea engelmannii
GACCATGTGGGCCTCGAGACATGATCTCCTAGTTATCCCTAGATATCGGGGATAACGGGTTGGACTTGGTCTCTTGTTTATGGTTTGGATTTCCTTCTTGGTTTCTGGATATTATTTCTTGGTGTGGTACCCTTGGATTAAGGTTTCATACCCTTGATTGGTTATTGGTCTGCTACTGAAATTATTATGTTTGTCAAGGTTAAGGGGCTTGGGGGTAGATTTTGTGCCTATAGTTAGGTGAAAATATTGCTATATTTTCTATGGAAAAATGAGAACATATATCTCATTCTAACAGGTTATGGGCCCACACTATCTCTAGATAGTATAACCACTAGATTATATATTGGCAAGTTATTTTTTAATCTCGTTATGGCACCAGTTACAACTACATCTAGGTTTTCTAAATATGCAGTTGCAACAAACCCTAACCCTTGTGTTCGGGAACTTATGATGAAGTGTTTGATCTAATTCCTTGACATCCTAATGCACCCTAGCCTAGTGCACCTCTTGGTACTCTCATCTAGCAAAAACATTAGGTTTTAATTTTTGGTCAAAGTCAAAGTCAAAGATTGACTGGTCAAATTCAAAGGTTGACTAGTCAAAGTAAAATTCAAAGGTTGACTTTTGGTCAAATTGATTTGTGGTCAAAGTTGAAATTTTAGAGTTTCTATCTTGTTTTAATCATTGAATCTTCTAATTGAGTTTCTAATCTCTTCTTGTCAAGATGGTATCTAGTTTCAGATTGGAAGATAAGTTGAACAATGCTACAAGGTTTCAAAGGTATGTAATTGTATATGCTATCTAAGTTATATTGTCTAGCAAAATGTGAGTGTGTTTGCAGGAAACATATTAAACACCTTATCCAATCTATAATCTTGGATTCAGTGCATTCATAGGAACAAGTGCATGCTCCATAGCAGTTGAGGCTTCAGGTTCCAGGTTTGATTAAATTGTTAATCTTCAAATTTGTGTATATCAAGGGTGATAGTTACTATATCACAAATTGTGAAAGAAGTCTTTGAAAAATTATATTATTTCTAGGTGCAGTGAATGCTTGACCACATATGAATATTATTTATATAGATGCTTATTATACTTGTTCACAAGATGAAATAACATCTCCTATAGATAGATATTTCTTGTTTTCTATTATTGTTCTTGTTTCGGGTAAGTACCCTTGTGAAATATGTTTGATGAACAATACTTGTGGAATATATCAAAGAACAAGCTTATAAGCATGACACAACTGCCAGATGGGAAGAAATCAAAATAGATAGAAAAATAATTAAAGAGGCTCAAAAGAGTCAGAATCGAAGGAAACCAGAATAGGCTTGTGACACTTTGTAGAAATAAAAGAGATATACAACAGACATAAGCATCAACTCTATCAAATGGAGGGAGCTGATCACATAATTACAAAATAAGATCATGCATTTTTCTCATTCAGGAATGAAGCTAGGATTAGGAGGGAGATAATCCCCAATGATATGATCTATTTAAGAATCCATTAATACCATCAAGTATTTGTCCATGTTCTTCATTGGAAGTAGCAACCATGATAAGCAAAACGTGTTCATCTTGACTCTAGAAGAATTATTCTTCGAAAAGAATCCTTGAATATCCTTGGTTGTCCATATACATATATATTCCTATGGCAGAAGGTTGGAGCCTTCAAGAAAAAAGGGCAAGTAATCTATAGAAGATTTCATGGACTCCAACATTGAAGAGAAACATGAAGATTCCAAGAAAGAAAGAAAATTCAAAACAACCAATTGAACCAGTTTGAACCCACTAGAAGAAGTTAAGCAGAAGGAATGGAAGGAATATGTGATGAAGAGCAATGTATGTGAGAAATTGTGAAAAAGACTTAAGAATTGATATATACAAGGTGAGAATTGGGGCTAGAGGGCTCTCCCAGTAAGAGGGAGAATACTATGATGACAACTTGTTCTAGTAACCAAATATACCTCTACCTGAGCCATTATATTTCCTGCAATATCCATGGGTTGGAGTTTTCATCAGATGAATGTAAAGATTGTTCTTCTCAACAGAGTAATTGAATAATAAGCACATGTAGAGAAAACTCAAGGTTTTGAGGTATACCAGAAAGAGACCCTTATATGCAGATGGAAGAATACCTTGTATGGATTCAAGAAAAGTTGTTGCAGAGCCTCTCATGTACAACAAAAGAATTTTGAAAACTTCCTATGACAGAAGAAGTATATTGAAATGGTTCTTCAGATGTATGGGATGATGGATTTCAAATCCACGGGAAAATCCCATCATGACAGATCTGAAGAATTTGGGAGACTCTAATCTAGTAGACCTGTCTCTGTATCGACAGTTGATTGGATCGTTGAATGGTTTATTTGTGGTCAATACCATTTCCCTTAATACCTCCATATCTAGGAGGGATTGTTGATATTATGGTAGCTTCGGGAGGTATTAACCTCTACATGTAACTGTTGATGAGACTAAAATATTATGGGAAGCAAGAGAAAACCTAAACAAATGTGTAGAAACCCTAGAAGTCAAATAGACTCAATAAAAGAATTAGTATTTTAGTGTTAACCTATAAAAGAATACGTTGTCTTGGACAAGTGAAAAATATCACTATAAGTAGGAGGGTGCTAGAGATCATTTGTCACTCTTACTCACTCACAACTGCATAAGACTAACAATGTGCAAGTTTGGAGAGGGAGTGTAGTTGCAACTACTGTAGCTATGACTTTGGATTTTGGTTGGACTGGGTATCTTGTTTATGTTTTGGACATTCTTCTTGGTTTCTTCTTATTCTTTCTTGGTGTGCTACCCTTCGAGAAAGGTGCACTACCCTTGGTTGGATATTGGTCTACTACCAGAATTATTATGTCTGTCAAGGTTAAGGTGCTCGAGGGTGGCCTTTGTTCCTATGGTTGGGTGACAACATTGTTATATTGTTTATGAAAAAATGAGGACATATATTTAATTCTAACACTTTCATACTGTGTCATATATTCTCCTCTAATAACCATCGACCCGATCAAAAATTCAATGCCTTTGGAGTCTATTATTGATCAGATGAAGGTCTTATTTCCCTCTAAATAACGTGCAAACCAATAATTAGTGCCCCATTTATTTCCTCTTGGGGAAACCATTGTGTATATGTTCCCTGCAGAAAATTGAGTTCCAACACGTGATTCCACTAAATTACCAAAGAATAAAATATTGATGTTAGTTATTCAAATTTTAATAGAAGGTTTCACTGAACCTGGTAGTACAATATTTGAGACGTGATCATAATCTGATGAAATATTTGATTGGTCCTCCTCCAAATGAGATAATTCCATATTTATACATTTATCAATGGGGATTGATACATTATCCCATCTATCAACCTAGTTTGTGGATTCACAATCATCCCATTTGTTACTACTGCATGGACCATCGAACCAAGATAAATTTCGCATCCATATTTCAACTATTTCATTGTCTGATGTTCAATATGAATGGATTCCATGAGTGTCATGGATATTTTTCATTCATACAACTATGACTGATCTACATAAACTACCTTCCAATAATATACATGTACATGTCCTTTCTTTGGTATTTTTTCTTCGTGGGTTGTTGTTCCCTCTCCCATTATGGAAGAACACCATTCAACAATGGATTTTTCATCTCGAATGAGGGAATTAGTTGTGTGATTCATTTAGTTCATGTGTAACTCTCTTTTGATGCATGCTCCTACTCGATCATGCTCCCCTTTCCATTTCCCAGACTCTAAATGGTTCCAAATATGTGGTACCTTGATTGTTTTTTGCAACATACACAACCATTGAAATACACAATCATTTTTGTACTGGCTTGTGCATCCAACTGACAAAATCCAATGTTGATCCATATGTATTTTATTCTCCTTAAGTTGATTGTAAAACAACTAAAATCGATGTTGTATGTAAGATAAGTCATGGCACCGATCATCACTTATGTAGAAGTGATACTCGAATATAACTTTGTTTTGTTTATTACTATCCGGCCCATGCCTATATGTCATATGGACCATTAATTTGACCTGATCTGAGTGATAATATTGGATTTGAATCTCATTTTGTGCTTGAAGGGTGTGTTCACAACAAAATAAACCATTGATAAGAAAATACCAATGAGAAATGTATCTTTTCATAGCCTAAAATGATTATCCTACCATCGAGATACATGTACATGTTGAACATATTGTCGTGTCTTTTTTACAAAGTCCTCGAGGAAATCACATACTCATACCTTGGAAGTAACCAATTTTATCTTTTTTATTTCCTACCCTCTGTCAATATCATATGCCACATATTTAAAGATTTGTAAGGAAACATCCTTCCTCCCCAATTCATAGTCATTACTTACATGGATGCACTTGCTCAATAATTCCATTCCACCACACCTAGGGCATGTCATATATAATAAATCTTTTTGATAAAATGTATAACCCGTTGGCCTTGTAAAGAGGACGTTGTAAATAAATTCTCTAAATGATGAAGACAAAGATATAGTTGAGCATTCCTACACAAGGGTGTTATGGAATACATGAACTATATGTGTTTGTGTGTCCTAATAATAACCATACTCAATGTGATATATAAAACAATATGTGTTACAAATTGTGTTTATTCGAACATACCAAGGATTTCATTTATGGAAATATCTTTGTCCCAAGTTAAGTGTACTATGTATTGTTCTGAATATCTCAAATAATTCTATCTGTGTAATGTCAAGAAAGTGTTTAATATATGGTTCTCATTCCCTAGATCCCATTCTCATTTTTAGTACATCTTTTTGGTTGGAAGAATGCCTAGTGTTATCATGCCAAAAATCTTTTACTAATCTGTTAAGTGCTCCAATTAACTTCATTTCAAAATGAGGTAGCCTACCAATGAAGTCCCAAAAATATATTGGGTTGTGCGTGTCAAGGATATCTCATATATTATAATAATTTAAAAGGGTTTTGATATTCCCTTTCATGATATGAGAGGTTTATTGGAGAAAATAATTGTTTCTTATGATTTTGCTAACAATTGATTATGACAAGACATGTTGAGTTGCATTACAGTATTTAGAACGAGATTTATTACCAATTTTTGGAAAATAATGCACAAGGTTTCTTACATTATCATGACTTGTTTCTAAACTTTGTATTGTTTTAATGCCTAAAATTCCCCTAAAAACAATCAAACTTATATATTTTAACAAAGACAAAAATAATTGATATTTAGCAACATCATATTTTAGTTCAAAATATTCTTTAATGATTTTATAATAATGATAACAAATAGTAAAGTTAAGTACCTTACCTTCAAGTGATGCTAGACCAATTTCATCCACTTGGATGTGTTGAGGATTTCTTCATCGCACACTACTCAGTCTAGATAAGGACGATGAACCTATATTCTAGCACTCTTGACCTCTATGATGTGGAGTTCACAACATTGGAGTTCATGCCCTTCAATCATTTGTGGATCAATTCTGGGAGGAGATTGGACATGCATGCCCATGAGTAGTTTCTGGAATGTCTGACTATCCAACCAAAGATTGTACCATAGGAACTTATTAACTAGAAGGATATGCACCAATTACCTCTCTAATTTCATCCATTATATAATTATCTCCAAGAAAATCCTCCATCATCTGGTCATCCAAAACAAATTTTCTTGATGAGATAATGATTGGAGGTACAACGGAAGTTTGAACTGGATTGGTCTCTACTAAAATCTTACACTTTTCTTGCGGTAATGGAAGAGAGACAACAAAAACATCTATTCCACTAAAAATTGGATTTCCCTTTTTTGAAATACTGTGTTTTAACATACATAAGCTTTTCTTTTATGTTTATTCATTTACCTTTTCAATGGGTTTTTCTTTCCTAGAGTAATTTCTACCTCTATTTCATAGGTTCCCCATGTTTAAAGAGAAAAATTGTATTCCAAGCACACCACAAAAAAATTGTCTTGGTATTACACAAGAAGACACAATTAACAATTCCAATTGCAATTACATAAATTTGTATTGGTATTACACAATAAGGCACAACTAATGATTCCAATTGCAATTGGACAATTTTTTCCTGGTATTAGACAAGACACAACTAACAATTCCAATTCCAATTAGACAAATTTTCCATGGTATTACTCAAGAAGACACAACTAGCAATTCCAATTGGACAAATTTGTCTTGGCATTACAAAAGAAGACACAACCAACAATTCCAATTAGTCAAATTTGTCTTACTATTACACAAGAATACACAACTAACAATTCCAATTTAAATTGGACAAATTTGTCTTGGTATCACACAAGAAGACACAACTAACAATTCTAATTCCAATTGGACAAATTTGTCTTTGAATTCTTCCCACAATTGTCTTCCAAGAGCAAAAATGTCTATGAATTAAAAAACAAGATAAAAAGAACAAAAAAAAGTCTCTTCTTTCTATTTTTGCATGTAGATGTCTCATTGTTTGATTAAAGAGATAGATGAAGTTTAGGAGTGTCATTGGGACATTTAATTTTCCAATAGGAATGTGTGCACGTTCCTAGAACATATGCACACTAAAGAAAAAACATATTCTAGGAACGTGTGTGCGTTCCTAGAACTTATGTGCACTAAAGTGTGCACACATTATAGGAATTCTCGTGCATTCCTAGAACATATTTTCACTAAAACACACATCCATTATGGGAATAAACATGAAT
Source organism: Picea engelmannii (assembly GCA_009831015.1). NCBI lineage: Eukaryota > Viridiplantae > Streptophyta > Pinopsida > Pinales > Pinaceae > Picea > Picea engelmannii. The sequence continues at coordinate 344,228 of ML778413.1, forward strand.
CTCTAGGACATATGTGAATTAAATTTTGCATGCATTCTAGGAACACGCGTGTGTTCCTGTTGGGTAGGGATGAACACCAAGCAGACTCAACCTCAAGGAATTCAGGTCATAAGAGTGTGTGTGCCCTCTTAATGCAACATATATAAAATTTATGGTAGACCAAACGACTTTATGAATAAATGTGTTTAGGAGTTAGGAAACAACTAGGACTGAAGGGATTAATATTGAAAGTGTTTTGAAGCATAGAGAAACGATTAGAGAACCAATATGGAGGTGCAAGGGTTTTTGGGAATTCAACAAGAGGTATAGGAATAATATAGGTAAAGGGGGTTAAGGTTCGAGTATAGGTTATTCCTGATATTATATGGAACTAAGGGGGTCTAGGTCATGGTCTAGGTCATGGTCATGTTTATGGTCAAGGTATAGGTCTAGTTATAGCTTTAGGTCTATGTGGTGGTATAGGCCATGGTCTCAGTCTATCTCTAAATTTATGCCATGGTCCAGGTCATGGTCTAGTTCATTGTCATTGTATATGTCTAGGTCGGGAATAGGTCATGGTCTATGCTCTAGGTCTAGGTCATGCCATGCCTTGCCATGTCTAGGTATTTATATGTTTAGGTATAGGTATAGGTCTTGACATGTATAGTTCATCCATTTCTTTCCTTTCGATGTACCAAAATTTTTATAGTGTGTGATAGTCAAAGAGGGACGGAGAGGAATACATAGAGGAAGAAAAAGAGGAAGATAGAGAGGGGGGGTGGAGAGAGAGGAAGACAAAGAGTGTCAGAGGGGGAGAGAGGAAGATAGAGAGAGATATAGTGGGAGGGAGGGGGAGAAAGAGAGGTATGAGGGGGGTATAGAGAGAGTGTGAGAGAGTGCAAGAGGGAGAGAGAAGAAGACAAAGAGATTGTGTGAGAGTCTGAGAGAGGAATACAAAGAGAGTGTGTGAGAGTGTGAGAGGGGGAGAGAGAAAGACATAAAGAGTATGTGAGAGTGAAGGAGAGGGAGACATAGAGGGGGGCTAGAGAGAGAGAGAGTTATTGGTAAAGAGAGAAAGGGGAAGATTTCATACTATGTGGTCATTGATGTCAAAGTATTGATGGAAAAGGGTGGATGAAAAGTAGTGTCTTAGATGGATTGATGTGTAGATGGATTGATGTGTTAACATTGATATAAAGGTTGATCATTGTTGTATCATTATATCATTGATTTATGGTCATGATTGATAGGAAGTAACAAATGGATGAACTCCAAAGTGGTCCCCTTATGGTGAAATCCCTCATGGGAAGATGCTTTGCGATGTCCAAAAGTTTAAGTGGTTGAGTCATCCTAGATGTGTTGTTAAGGAACCCAAGTTTGGTTGAGGAATTATGTAATGAAGATCAGTGAATTTGCAAGTGAAACAAGTCTAGATGGATAATGCTCATCATGCAGTTTCCAATGATATGTGTAAATGCACATAACTCCTCATGGTTAGAGAGTTATGGCCATGTGAAGTTGGAGAACCCTCACGGGTTATCTAGAATCCCCTAGAAGGTCAAATATGTCAAATTATTATAGAATATCCTAGAAGAAGTTAACAAGTCAAAGCGATTAGTCATGGGTTAAGTGGTTGCAAAAAAAAAACAAGTAAAAATAAGTTAGTTGCAACTAGAAGTGGAGAGTTTACTATTTGTGGATAAAGTGATTGTAAGTGGACAAAGTGGTTAAAAGTGGGTTATACCCAAAAGAAGGAATTTGGTTAGAATATAAACCCTAAAGGAAGATACTTGGAGAAGTATAAATAAGAGAGAAAGGGTCTCTTATGTAGAGGCATATTTTGAGGGTATTGAATATCTATTTTTGGTGAAAGGTTCATTGTAGGTACTGATGGACACATAAAAATTTCTGTAAGTCTGAGTTAGAAAGGAATTTTGACTGCGAAAGCTTCAGAGGTTCAGGAAACCCTAGTTTTCTGAAGTTATACATGGGATGAAGTGGGATAGGTGGCATACATACATGGGATATAGAAGGCCAGGGAACGTACATACTCTTTTTCAATAAGCACAGGTCCCGTATATTTAAAAAGGCCAAGGAAATATTGAGTAGATACTAGTGCCAAGTTCTTGAATTCTTAAGAAATTTTCCAGGATATCGTTTTACAGGTTCATATCTGCTACAAAAGTTCAAGTACGGTTATATGTTGTCATGATACTTATATTTACTCATGGTATGGTGAATAATTGAAGAAATCTTTGTATGGTTGTTATGATGTTTGGATATGTTAGATGGTGGTTAGTTAGTTGAGTGGTTATGTTCTAATATGGTTGAGGGATATCTATGTTGTGTGATGATGTATGCATGAGGAACATGCATATATTGTTGGATGGTATATATTTTTTTGTGGTCATAAAGAAGTCATCCCTACACCTCAAAGGAAATTTAGAAGAGAGACACCTCCAAGGTGGAAGCCAAGGGAAAGGTATGAAAATGTTTTTCATGGTCACTGATTCTCATGTAATGAATATGGTCACAAATCTTTGGATTGCAAACATAATGCAAGAAAATATGTTGAAAGGTTCCATAAAATCCTAAGATGTTGGAGATGTAATCAAGTGGGACACATTGTTTCTCATTGTCACACCATGAGATGTTACAGTTGCAGTGGGTTTGGCCACAAATCGCAGGATTGTTGGAATTCAAGGAGATAGTCAACGAGGAGTGTTTCATATAATATGTCAAGAAGAGAACATGAAACTAGGCAGGAAGACAATATTGAAAATATGGAAGCTCATAGTACAAGTTTTGAGATGTTGGGACACTCTCAAAAGTGGAAGAAGAATCCTGAACAACCAAAACAAAATGGAAGCCATGAGGAAAGGTCAATATTAAGCCTTTTATAAGGTATACATGGATTCATGTGGGAAAAATCGTGTACATACGCAAGATGGTGTATTTAAAGGTTCTGTACATATGTGAGTTGTATGAAGAGAAGTAGTGCACATGAGGTAAATCCCTTAGAAAGAGGGGTGTATAGATGGGTTACAACATGGTTTGATGGTACATCATTTATGCATGGTTTGAGATGATATGTTGCAGGTTTCCATGTTTGTATGTGTGTTTGATGAATGTATGGTGATATTTTGTGGTTGATTTTTGGAGCATATGTTGGATGCCTATCTTGGATACATGGTACTTACCCTAGAGTGTGGATTGAGGCATTTTTTATTAAGGTACGATGTTGGTTATGTTATATCAGTGAGGTTATGGAACTTTGTTTATGAGATATATCATGATGATGTGATGCTAGATAGAGATATATCATCGATCCGTTGAGGGACACTCTTGGTACATTTTTATATGTACTATTGGTTTCTTGGTACTTTCTATAGTGAATGGTTTTGAGGCAGATATGTTATAGTACCTGGTTGGTACATATGTGAGCTACATTGACATATCTTATGACGTATTCTTAGAAGCATATTTGTTGGATGTATTGGTGTATGTATTTTTCATATGGTTGAGCTACATATTGGGACATTTAGTTGATGATTTGATGAGGTGGTGATGTTGTGCATAATTGATGAGTCATAGCTTGATCTACAATTCATGCATGTTTGGTACAGACTTGGTTGTTTGTCATAGGCACTTTCTAGTAGTATCACTGGCACATGGTTTATCGATGATGTGGCATATGTGTATGTATATCTTGATTGTGGTTCATCTTGTTGAGGTTTGGTACATGGTTGATGCACTTTCTATGGTACAAATAGTGATACATGTTTGCTGCGTGGTTGATGCACTTGTTGATGGTATATGTTACAATATTGATGCTTGATGGTTGAGATACATTACTTGGAATATGGTTTGTGGAACTTGGGTTATGATAGAGGCATATCATGAGTGATATGACACTTGTTTGAGGCACATAATTGGCATGTTGTATGGTCGATGATGTTATTGATGATCTTGATACACATTTGGCACATGGTTAATACACTTCAATGATGATATATTATGATATATTGTATGGTGTTGATGTACATAGTTGGTGTACATGGTTGATGTGCATGGTTGATGTGCATGGTTGGAACATTGTATGGCACAAGATGTACATGGTTGATGGTTTTTTCATGATTCAGTATTCATTGTTGACATATCCTTTGCTTCATGGTTGATGGATGAGACAGTATGTATGATTGGCATATAATTGATGTATTGTATGGAATGAGTTTAGATGGTTGATGCATGGAAATGTCCAAGGATCATATCATTATTGAGAAGTTGATCTATGTTCCAGTTGAGTAGCAACATTTTCAGTAGAAGAATATTGCAGTGGTAGCATAGTGCAGAGAAGATAGGGGTATACATACCTGCATGGGGAGTTATTCTTCTTCCCATGATCGGTTGCAGAGGCATGATTCCAAGAGAAGAGATGTTTGGCATCCATGTCATAAACATTACATTAGAGTGATTCCCCTTGTCAAAGGGAGATAGATTATTCAGATGATGGAGTAGTATATAGAAGGAGCATCCCCGAAGAGATTTCAGTAAGGGGGAGCAACCCCAAGGAGAGAACTACCCTTTTCCCTTGATGTCAAAGTGGGAGAGAAAGAAACATTGATGAGGAGAAATGATAATAGCAGGAGAATGATCATTTCCATGTCTAAATATTGACATCAATTCCAAAGGGGGAGATTTTAAGACTATGTTTTCATTGATGTCAAAGGGTTGATGAAAAGTAGTGTCTTAGATGGATTGATGTGTTCTCATTGATGTAAAGGTTTATCATTCTTATATCATTGTATCATTGGTGTCTTGTCATGATTGATAGGAAGTACAAAATGGATGAACTCTAAAGTGTTCCCCTTATGGTAAAATCCCTCATGGGAATATGCTTTGCAAACTCCAAATGGTCAAGTGGTTGAGTCATCCTAGATGTGTGGTTAAGGGATAATGTAATGAAGATAAGTGAATTTGCAAGTGATACTATTATATATGAAATGCCACATAACTCCTCATGGTTAGACAGTTATGGCCATGTGAATTTGGAGAACCCTCATGGGTTATCTAGAATCCCCTAGAAGGTCAAAGAAGTCAAATTATTCTAGAATATCCTAGAAGAAGTTGACCAGTCAAAGTGGTTAGTCAAGGGTTAAGTGGTTGCAACAAGAAAAAAAATTAAAAAAAATTAGTTGCAACTAGAAGTGCAGAGTTTACTATTTGTGGATAAAGTGGTTTTAAGTGGACAAAGTGCTTAGAAGTGGGTTAGCCCCAAAAGAAGGAAGTTTGTTAAATGATAACCCCTAGAGGAAGCTACTTGGAGAACTCTAAATACGATATCAAGGGTCTCTTATGTAGAGGAATATTTTGAGAATACTGGAGATCTATTTTTGGTGAAAGTTTCATTGCAGGTACTCATGGATGCATCAAAATATCCACAAGTCTGAGGTAGCAAGGAAGCTTGACGTCTAAAGTTTCATAGGTTCAGAAGAGCCTAGTTTTCTGAAGATGTATGTGGGATGGAGTGGGCCATGTGGGGTACATATGTGTGTTGTTGAAGGTCATGGTGCATACATATGCTTGTTGAATAAGAACAGGTCGCGTATATTTGTAAAGGCCAAGGAAAGATTGAGTAGATGCTAGTGCCAGGTTCCTAAAGTCTGAAGCAAGTTCCCAGGATATCATTCTACAGGTTCAGATATTCTACAAAATTTTTGGTATGGTTATATGTTGTCTTGATGCTAGATTTTCTCATGTTATTGTCAATACTTGAAGCATTCTTTGTATGGTTGTTATGATGTTTGGATATGGTAGATGGTCGTTGATTGGTTGAGTGGTTTTGTTATGATATGGTTGACGGATATCTATGTTGTGTGATGGTGTATGCATGAGGAATTTGCATAGTTTTTTGGATGGTATAGATTTTCTTATGGTTGGGATGGTACAAGTTGGTTGTTAAGAACCAAACATCAATATAGCATAGAAAAACCTCAGGAAAAGTACTCAACGCCTTGAAAAAGATATAATTTCAGATAATAAGCCTCTTCGAGGGGGAAACCTCCTTTTACCCCACTTAAATGTTCAAGTACAAGATG
>ML778413.1:356049-367660 GCA_009831015.1 Picea engelmannii
AGGGGGTGAGAGAGAGGGATGAGGGGGGTAGAGATATTGTGTGTGAGAGTGTGAGAGGGGGAGAGATGAAGACAAAAAGAGTGTGTGAGAGTAAGGTAGAGGGTGATAGAGGGTGGGGGGGGGGGCGGTAGAGAGACAAAGGGAGAGAAACTATGGGGAGAGAGGGAAGTCATATAGATTGAGAAAATGACAACAAGGGGGGTAGAGTAGGGGAGAGAGAGGTATGGGGATACAATGAGTGGGAGAGGGAGAGTTAGATACTATAGGTAAAGAGAGAAAGAGAGGGAGAGTATAGGATAGAGAGGGATAAATATACATAGTGAGGGGGAGAGAGGGGTAGATGTAGGAGAGGGAGAGAGGAGAGATAGTGGGAGGGAGGGGGAGAGATAAAGGGAGTGTTTTAGATTGTGTGAGAGAGGRAGAGGGAGTCCAAGAGGGGGTGTATATAGATAGAGTGGGAGGAAGTGGGGGGAGAGAGGGAAGGGGGGKAGGAATAGATAAAAAGAGAAACTCAGAGAGAGTGGGGGAGAGAGAGGAAGGTGGATATAAAGTTACAGGGAGAGAGGGTTAGATGTATGAGAGAGGGAGAGAGAGGAGAGATAGTGGGAGGGAAGGGGGAGAGAGAGGGAGGAGGGGGGTAGATAGAGTGTGTGAGAGTGTGAGAATGAGAGAGAGGAAGAGAAAGAGAGTGTGTGAGAGTGAGGGAGAGTGAGATAGAGAGGGGGAATGGTAGAGAGAGAGAGAGAGTGAGAACAAATGGGGGGGAGAGGGAAGAGGGGTGGATAGAGGAAAGATAACACAGTGGGGAGAGTAGGAAAGAGAGAGGGAGGGGAGAGATATGTAACACACCAAACCCATTATTACCCCTTTAAGGGATGGGGTGTCAAAATTTCACTTTCCTTAAACCACTTCCAAACCTATTTTTTAGGTCACCGTCATCTTTTTCTCATCGAGATATTTCCAACGATTATAATTTTTTTCAATTTTGAGTTTGGGATCAAAAGTTATGCCAATTTAAATATTTGAGCATTCATTGGCTAAAATATTCCTCACTGCCATGTGGCACCCATGTGGATCCACGTCACCCATTCCATTTAACATGGAACTTCCATTACATGTCGTATGATGTGACACGCGACACTAACTTCCCCACAAAACTCTATCTAGATGTCTTATATCAACACAACACATAACACTTTCCCCATGTGATACAAGTGGCATAGCTCGTGTTTTCATCTTATGGGAGTGGAAGGTCAAGATCGATCTTGACCCAATATCGACTATTCATATCCTTGCAGGAATTACTTCTCACGGATTTTCTTTGGCTTGGCGTTGGGTTAAGGCCACGATCATGACTTTCGCGGGTCAATATATGTGGCCACAATGGACATGATAACATGGTTCTGCTTTGAGTTCTAATAGTGTAAACGAATGAATAATTTGATGGTCGACATTTGATCATAACTCGTCAGATTGATGGCTATAGTTGTAGCAAATCTCACCCCTCAACAATTTTTATATGTTGGGAGGTATAAAAAATCATGATATACAGACACCAAGGTATGTTAGGATGATGTAATAGGACCATACAAAGGAGATGTGTGGGGGAAACCAATGGTTTTGGTTTGATCTGTGATCTGCAGATCAATGGTCGACATTAAATCCCCCATCGGGACCGAGGAAATCCAAGGTGCTAGACCCCCCTTGTTAAATTGATGGACACGATCTCTCATGGTTCAAATCCAATGGTCAAGGTATGAGGTGCCAATCTCAATCCTTTGCAACCAACATGGTCGACACTTCAACACGTATAATATACATGGCATGTCCATGATATGACACATCATGGAATAATTTGATGTGGCTCGACACATGGAGGTCATACTATGGGACATTTGGAAATGATTTTATGTATGAACCTCATCCCAAATATTCAAAATTGAGATGACACGTTGTAACATACCCATCCACCCCTCAGTCAGACATGACACCTCAAAAAAAATAGTTCAAAACAAATCTCGAATTCTGGTAATAATTCATTCGAAATCAAGTATTAAAGAATGAAATAACCACACATGCAATAATCAAGATTCATGTTAAACCATCCAAGAAATGAACAACATGCCATGCACAAAAATAACCAGCAAGAAGGCACATTATAAATACAAATCTCATAGATAATAATATTACACAATGGAATATAAATATACAAAAAACACAAAGAGCACTTATCTTTGATTAAACCATCACCAATTGGTTGCATACCAAGGAAGTTTCTCCCAACTACCAACATTATTTTTCCAATTCTTAACAATAGGTCACCCACGATCCAGGGCTATGAATCCACAAGGATAGGTCCTATGAAAAATATGGAACACAAATCAATTGGATAATAAGCTCTCAGGTTTTCCCAACCACACAAAAATCCTAATTTATAGCTCTTTTTCCCCTTCAGCCTGCATAACCCAAAGAAATGAACCCCTTTCTCTGCCATGCAGTCCCTCATGTTGTTCCATTTCTCTCTAGGGATCCAGTGCTACTAGTTAGGAAATATCCATGATGGAAACTCTGAGGATTATCAGTTGCGATCAATTCAATTATAACTACCATAAAACTCATTCCCATAGGCTTCCATTCCCACCTGGAATGATCAATAATCTATTCAAACCATTTAGTAATGGCTCTCCTCTTCCAGACATTCAATTCCATACTCAAAACAAGAGCACATGAATTAGAAATAATGAGGAACCAAGAATTAAAGAGTGAGAAGAGTGTAAGAGTGAATGGAGAAGAGCAAGTGAACCCCCAAAATGAAAGATTGAAAAGGAATGAATCCCAAAACAACCCAAAGAACGGTTTATATAATTACATGAAATAAAGAACCACATGGTGTCTCCAAGAAGATCATGTAACCATGTTTCTCCATAAAATCAATTATGGGTAAATAATATAAAATAAATACTTAGCCCCTTTATCCCCCTCTCTCATGGAATCATAGCCCCCTATCTCTTTTGTCCTTATCTGTCTTGCAACCAATGATGTATTTTATTAATACACACACACACACATATGTGTGTGTGTGTGTATTACATTTATAGGAACTCTGACCCCTTTCCAACTTTATCAGCTCACCATCCTAAGTCACACTTACATAATACATTCTAGTGTGTAGGGATTAAATCCTATGGTGTTACATTGCCCTCCAATTATTTTAGTATTGTCCTTAGTGAAAAACACCATGCTAATGTTCTTATAATTCTAGTCACTCTAGATTTTAATCTTCACAGGCATCCCAACCAACCATTATATACATAGGAACTACAACCTAGAAAGAAGCATGCATACATAGGAACTCCAATTGAAAACATGCACACAGATTTTACAATTTACATTTTTTGCAGTAGTTCCAACCAACAAGCTCTCATTCCCCATCACCCCTTCACAAACCAAATAAATGAACCCCATTCTTTTCCATGCAGTCCCTTGGGCTATTCCATTTCTTTCCATGGATCTAGTGCACTAAGCCAGGAATGTTTTAGAGTTGCGACTCCAAGAAATCCAGCTGCAACAAGTCCACTAGACTTTCTTCATTCCATGCATTCATCATTGAGCTTGATTTCCTTCTATTTCTCTTTTTCCCAAGCTTTCAAATTCCATAGAAAACATCTCATCCAAGTACCATTATTCCTGAAATTTCCTCAACCTCGAGTCAGCCAAACCAATTGTTAGCATATCGTAACAATTTTTTATTTCTCAAATATGTTTATATATAGGAAATAAAATTATGCAAGCATAAGGATTTTTCTCATAAATCTTGGCTCTTGTACCAACAATAATTGGTCTTATGTATGGGATTACATCCCTTCCATACCCAATACTATTCTCCCTACAATTTTCTCAACCTTCACTTATACACACAAACTATTAGCATAACATAACAATATGTAACTATTAATTTATGAAATCTATTTTATACACGAAAAAAAAAATCCCAGGCATGAATTTTTTACTGATAATGTTTGGCTCTGTAGTTGTATATATCATTCTTCCATATGACTTACATACCTACCATATCTAGGACCATTCTACCTACAATTTCCTCTATTTACACACAACCAAACAAATTTTCAATAATTTCTAAATTCCAATTTCCAAAACTATTTTATACAGAAAAATAAAGTTTCAATACATGATTTTTTTCTCATAATGCTTGGCTCTTATAAAAATAATGAATAATATTCCTTATGGGATTACATTATTTCCATATCCAAGACTACCCCACATACAATTTTCCTCAATCCTTCACTCGGCCAAACGAGTTGTGAGTATCATGCATATGTATATTTTCATGGAAACAATTCAAAAAAATTCACAAAGTGATCTCATAATTGTTTACAACTACAATTAAATCACTTCCATTAATCCAACTATTAATTGGAATGAACCCATCATTCTATACACATGTATTATCAACCAATATTTTCTTTCTTCTATCTGTCCATATTCTTATCACTCTGTTCCCTTGAAAAATATTTTCCATAATTTATGATTATGTAACTACCTTAACCTACAACGTTTCTTGTTGCAATATCTAACATCTCCTGAAGTGTTTTCAACTTCATGACTTAGAAATACTCACATCACTTCATTTTTTAGCATAATCATTTCTATGTTATATAATATATACATCCATTCATGAAAATGCATTCAATAATTTTTGTAATACCACTTGTAACATTTTCAACAACTCTAAAAAGTGATCTCAACATTGTAACAAACAAAAATTCAATATCCTTCAACTAGTATTCATATTAAATATAATGCAACTATCCATCATTATGTATTTTCATCACCACATGCTTTTAATAATGCAACAATTAATTACTAAATAAAATAACAATCAATGTGCCAATACCCATGGCCACGTTTACACAATGCATCCCTACATTGACTACATAATACCACATAACTATACCATGCATTTACCAAGGTGAGTTAGAAGGTCTAGTGAAAGCCTCAACACATCATCCACAAACTTCCTACTACTTGCCTAACTATTTGGATACCTTCCTTTTCAACCCAAACACAAATTCTAGAGGGAAAACCCCCCCTATGGATACACCATGTTTTACAATGTAGGAATATCAATAACCGTTTAAAAGTATCCTACTTCTCTAACTAACCAAAACATATCCCAGACTCATGTATGAAAAGAAAAATGAGAAGGATTGGGTAATTGAACCTCTACTCCACATCCAATGATGACCCTCTAGTGCTTGATAGCTTCGCTGACTACAAACCTCCTCCCAAGGCTAGCCTGCATTCAAAGATAGATAAATAGAAAACTACAAAAATTCATTTCATATATAAAACAAGAGTTAGATGTTAGAATAAAACATAAATCAAATGTAAACACTCGACACATCATGTTTTGGGACACGAAAAGTACTTCTTTTATTGATAATACAATCATCATTTACAACCAGTGGCAGCTATTTCTCAACGAACCTGGTCCGGGCTCCTCTTTACCAGGATCCAAGTGCACCTTCGTGTATCTTATCCTCTCAACCTACTTCTTGGGAAATGAAATGGGTTATGATGGAGGAAAAAGGGCAAATTGGGGAATTCTAAGATAATTCTCACAGTAAGGCGGAAAATGCTTGGGGCAAGGAGGGGATGTGAAATGGGAAGAGTTTCACTGTTCTTATATATAGATGTGGAATGAGACCCCAAAACATCCTTTTATATGACAAAAGTATGGTTATTCGGTCCGGGGAATGGTTATAGGCGGTGGATTAGTTGGGAAACTATCGAAGAGCTCGTAATCTCAATGAATTCCTTTCACCTTTTTATTTTTTGCAACTTTTTCAAGTATACGTGGGTTGTAGTGGTGCCGCATGCATACGTACGTTGGTTGTAGTGGTGCAGCAAGCATATGTATGCAAGAATTATTGGTGCAGGGCACGTACATATTCAAAAAATGAGTTTTTAAGAAGAGGAACTGACTGATGGCTTGGCAAAAAATGCAAGTAAGAGCGACAAATGTCAGGTATACATATGTAGAGAAATTTACGGTTATAATAGATTCCCCCTGATGTGTGAGGTCAAAAGAGCATCTGATGGCTGAAATACATTACAAAATATTCACCAATGTATGAAAGGAGTGAGCCCAGGACCGGAGTTTGGGAGGTGTCATCTGAAAAAATAGCAATTGTCTCTTTGAGGCGGGCATACCCATGCCCGTGATGAAATAAATCATGGCTTCCAATCAAATACACTGTAGATCCATATCATATAACTATATAAAGTGTATCCACGAGCAACACACAACGGATCTACATCTCAAAATCAAAGATATACAAGTATAGTATCCATCTTCAAGAAGTCAATGACGCCTGATGGTTGGAGGTGAGGCCTTCAGAGCTTAAGCAAGAACTTCAAGATCTTCAAAACTTGGGTAGGAGTGTAATACGAGTGTACGACTTCACTACCTAGTGCTCTTCGATGGCTCGCCAGGAAAATACAAGAGGATCTGGTGATCAGGCAGAGAACTTCATTGATTTCGAACAAGGACTTGATTGGAATTTCGGGATGGTTAGGCATGAGGGAAAGAGAAAATCTATAGAAAGGCCGATTCAGGTTGGGTGAATCTTTCCTTGGACAATAGCATGAAAGATGATCAGACTAAAGCAACATGAAATTCACATAATTTGACGATGCAAGAGGCAACGAAAACTCTCCATGTGTTTGGAAGAGTAACCAAATGGAGGAGGACACAACTCTATGTAGAGAGAACAAATTCCTAAGTTCATATTAGATCCCAAATCTTGAAGAACAAATAGAAGGATGTGATTTTTCCAAGGGCGACTCATTGTGCTTCCAAAAAAAAATATATATTTCTCGTCCCCTCTTTTTGTTTTTGGTTTTTTTTGTCTTTTCCGATTTTTTAAAGAGCTTGAAAAAAAATAAAAGAATACTACATTACAAAGGAGGAATGAGTGTTGCAAGCATACTATTTGCAAGAGAAAGGAACACACTAATGCTCATAGCAAGGAGACATGTGCAGGAAAAGGACACTCAGGGAAAATTCCTCCATGGGTCAAGGTGTCAGGTCACAGAGGCAAAGTGCTACAAGGCTTTTGTATAAGTCATGCTTCAAAGGTTCAGTTGAGAGAAACATGGAGCCAAAATTAGGCCAAAGACACAGATATGAAAATGTGATTATCAAGACACAATGAAACCCCCTTCAATGTAATTTTAATGAGCCCAAAGAAGGTAATCTCAGTAGGTTTTTCACATTTACAGAGTCTAAAAAAACATAAAAGAAGACTCCACTGGGGTACCTTTTTCAGAAATAGTCTAGTCGATTCGAAAAAGAGGTAAATTAGCACCGAAAAGACGTCTATTCAAAACCATTTTAATGAGTGTGACAAAGACAAGATCACTCGACAATATTTTCAATTTTAAGGAGAATGAAAAGAGCTTAACTATGGACTCACTTCCTTTTTCTATATTTAGTATCCTTAGCCCGAAAAATTGTAAAATTTACTGAGGATAACTCTCCCGATGAGACACATCTCTCGAGGTGTAGCTTTTTCCTCCATAAACTACAAGTGGAAAAAGGGGTAAACTCATGCTAGTAGATGTTCTTTTGTACCAATTTAATGAGTGTGAAGGAACAAGGCCACTCAGCGATCTTTTCAATTTTAAGGAGTCTGAAAAGAGATTAACTATGGATTTTGTAGGTGATGTTCTTCTGGACCAATTTAACGAGTGTGAAGGAACATGGTCACTCGACGATCTTTTCAATTTTAGGGAGTCTGAAAAGAGATTAACTATGGACTCTGTGGGGGTTCCTTTTTCGTAAATTTAGTCCCTCATGCCTGAAAAAGGGTTAAACTTATACCTGAGAATACTCTTTTAGCAAACCTAAGCTCCTACAGTATACCATTTTTTGTAAAATTGACCATCCAGACCGAAAAAAGGGGTAAACTACTGCGAGATAGAAGTTCATTCGATTTTTAGTTTGGCAAGCGTGAAGGACAACAAGATCGTGTGACAATATTTTCATGTTTAGAGAGTCTAAAAAGGGATTAAATAAGACTCCAAGAGGTTACTTTTCTCAATTAATCTAGACAATATTGAAAAGCATAAATATAGTCTCGTTGGATGTTGCTTTCGGATTTCAAAGCGATCTTCAAAGAAAATAAAGCATGCTCATTTTTTGGGAATCCTGAGGGTGATGATGCATAAGGAAAATAAGGTGCAATCTCGTAATCTAGCAAGGACTCCTGATCCTAAAGTCATTATAGACAACATGGACTCCAAGAAGTAACAAGGATCTATCTAGGGAATCCATGTAAAGGTAGGCTCTACCACCTAATCAAGACACTTCTAAAACAATAGTGATGGTTCTTTGTAGCACTTTGGTGGGATCAATCCTATGGAAAAGTGGAAAATACAACGAGATGCAGAAACTGGAGGTGGAATCCTAACTTATATGCAAAAATTTGGAAAAATGACTTTTACCAAAGGACCTTTAAAAGTGACCCATCTCCCAAAAATGTTACCAAACCAAAAGTTAAGTGCATCGTAACATCCAATAAGAAACTCAAGAACCACATTAATTGATTTTCAAGCTAGAAAAAATCATAAAAGGAGTAAAACAAGTGGCAAAAAGGGCCAAAAAAGTCTATAAATAGAAGCTGACAACTCATTTTCACCATTGCAATTTGAAAATTAACCAAAAGGTAAAAAATACCCCTTTTCTAAAAGAGTTGATTCCGGGAGATTCAAAGGATGAAATGAACTTCTTCTTGGACAAAGTAGGTATAAACTCATCCCTCCTACATTTCAATACTTCTTTTATGCATAGTTTTTAGTTTTTGAGGGGGTGCGCCCTCTTAAAAAAGGGTGGCCCTACATGTACGAGGGGTGTCCAAGGAAAACCCATGTACATCCATGGGAAGAAAATAGTCTGTCTGTGGATGTACATGAATGTGTCCAAAATAGCCTGCATACACCCTCAAAAGTATGAAAAAAATAAAAAAGCAAGAGTTAACTCCCCCTTGAAATTGTCATGTAATAGGATGTATATCCACTGGAGGGAGAGGGAACACAAGGAGATTGATGTCTTGGTCTATGAGGACCATGCTTCCTTTGCCTCATTAAAATAATACGGGCTATGGAAGTTTTACCAATGTCCTCTCATGAGGGCACAACCCAGGCTTCTGAATGCCCTGTTGGATTACTGGAACCCATATGCAGAGGCGTTCATGGCTAAGGGGCATTCTTTCACTCCAATGACTGAGGATGTTTAATTTTTGATTGGCGTCTTGAGGAGAGGGGAGCCAGTCAACCTGCGCACATTTCCTCATGGGCCCTTCAACATCATCGACTACATTAGGATGCACTATGAGGCAGGCACTAAGAAGGTAGGTTCTCAAGTTCCCATCAGAAAGATCACCAACCTATCACTATATTTGATCCTACTACTCATTGGGTGGATCACTGGATCCAAATCCATCCACCAAGCTTCCTGGGCGCACTTGTATTGTGCCATGTAGTGCCTCGACAACATATTTTTTACTCGAGCACGACCATGGTTACTTGCATGAAGAGGCTGTTGGCAAATTGAGTGGACAGAATGCAGTGAATGCTTGTCATTGATGACAACAGTGAGGATGGCAGAATAAGAAATTTGAATGTAAAGCTCAGGAGGAATAGCATGGAAGAAGATGCCCACAAAAGCTCGAAGTACAGAAGTTTACTGAGAAGAAGGAAGATGGTGACTGGCGGATCCCATCCAAATTTCCCGAAAGGCCAATAGCCGTCAGATCTGCAGAAGTTGTGAGGGAGATAAGCCATCGGAGATTCGGGGATCGGGATTTCAATATGCAAAGTTCACTCGACAACGAAAACCCCAAAATCGCGATATGCGATTTCACGATTTGATCGCAACCGTTAAAAGCAAGCTTGAGATATGGACCGTTGATTTTGCTCATTGGAGAATCGGGAATCAGAGTTCCATGAGTCTCGTGAACAATGACAACGAAAACCCCGAAATCGCGATATGCGATTTCGCGATTTGATCGCAGCCATTAAATCAAGCAGGGATCTGGACCATTCATTCGTATGGACGCGTGGCAGCCAGGAGGCCTTATCGGAGTTTCGGGGATCGGGATTTCATAATGCAAAGAACACAACGCATCGAAAACCCTGATTTTGCGATATGTGAAATCCCGACTGAATCTGAACCGTCAGATCAACATGTGATCTAGACCGTCGATCTAATTCATGACAACAGTCCATGTCAGCTAGGGACACGTGGCACAACCAGGTAATGATAGGTGTCAGGCAGATCTAAACACTTCAGGCACATACATTTCATAAATCAGAGTGACACGTGGCGGGATCTAACACGTGCCAAATCACGTGTGATGTCAGCAGAGGCATCGGCAATCGGGACTTTGATATGTCAAGAACACACTGCAACGGAAACTCCAAAATCGTGATATGCGATTTTGCGATGTAACCACAGCCGTTGGATTAAGAATGAGATCTGGATCGTTGATCTCCGTCATCGGGAAATCGAGGATCGGGAATCCCGGAGGCATGTGTATAGTGACATCGAAAACGCCGAAACCCCGATGAGAGGTTTGACCGAGGTCATGTGTTGACGGTCTTATGCGGCCAAGGCCTATAGCCAGCAGGGCTAACACGTGGAAAGGGGTGCATCGGTAATCAGGGATTGGAGAGGTAAGAAACTCTCGACATCAGGTAGTGCGAAACCCCGAAACCCCGACGAGAGGGTTGGTGACGGTCACATGATAACTGGTCACATGGACCAGGGCTCAGCCAGGAGGGCTGAAGCTCATCGCGAATCGAGAAATTGCAACTCCCGTGGACATAAACATTATGTCATCGAAAGTGCCGAAATCGTGATATATGAAATCTCGATTTGATCTGAACCGTTGGATCAAGCATTGATCGGAGGGTTGCTGTTGTTCCTCACACATTAACGCTTCAGTTATCAATCTGTTAAGTGAAACAGACTTATGATGACGAATTGGTTAGCGTTTTAGTTGCCAAGATAGATGTCCTTGGATTTCTGATTGGAAGCGGAAGTGGAATCGTCAAGGAATGGTGTATAAAAGAAAATGGATGAGACTGAATTGGGTTGGTTGTTCTGAATGGAAAATGAACGAAACAGTTCGAAAGGAGAAAGGAGAAGATACTGTGCATGAAATTTAATGACAGGCAGAGGAGAAGATGAAAAGAATGACAAAAGAACGTGATGCAAAAGCAGACTTGTGAAGGAAGAGAAGAATTGCAGAATGATAGAGCCGAAGCAGAGCAGACTTATAGAGCAAGCAGCAGAAGACAAGATTTACAGAACAAAGTAAGATTGGTATGAACTGATTTATCTATAATGTTGAATGTTTATTTAGTCATTAATAAACAAGGGTGGTTGGGAGGTGCTCGGGAGGACTGTTGTCCTCAGAAGTTCAAGTGGGTGCTTGAACACATGAAGTTGTAGCTTCCATCTGGTTGCAGCCAGAGAAACTAGGGTGGCAGGGTGGTGCTAGGGAGAACAGATGTTCTCTGTTAT
>ML778413.1:375904-388565 GCA_009831015.1 Picea engelmannii
TCCATATGTTGTATGTTGGTTGATGACACATGAAGAAATCTTAATAATTGTTTAAAAGGCATAAAATTGTTTAAGCTTATAAACAACTGATTCACCCCCCCTCTCAGTTGTTTTAGTATTTCCAACAGAGGCAGCCTACAGATTGTCATGAAAGTAGCAACAAGAACTTTGGGTTCAGGACCATTCTATGCCCATTCTTCTTTGAGAGGCTACCCAACTTGAGTCTAAGAGAGAAAGTGTGGGGGCATGTGGCCTCCTTCCTGACAGTGTGTAGATGGGAAGCATTGCTACCTCGACAAGGGGGAGGAAGGGCCATAGAGGCCTTCGTTGACACATTCTTTGACTAGTGGGCATGACATATTCTGGTGATAGAGGACTATCCCTATGCCAGAATCAAATTTTCTAGGGATCCATACATGCCCATACCTTCTGGAGAGGAGCGAGGAGAGATAGTATGTGTGTTTTGAATGTATTTAATTTTTAGTTTGTTTTTTTATATATAATTTTTTATGTGCATTAGAGTATCTAACAACTATGTATATGTTATGTACATATGTGGGACTTGTGCACCCAAAAAACTTCTCGAGGACTAGGTGACATCCTTGACCAGAGGCAGTACCAGAAACAATTGATGGACCAATAGCCACAAGGGGTCCTCCAACTGAATAGGTTGAGAGACTATTGATACAGGTGGAATGGAACCTCACCGTGCTCACTTGCGCAGTTCCCTATTATGGTCACTAGTTCTGCTAGTGGGAAAACCCCCCCTATGGCTACACCAGGGTTTACAATGTAGTCAGATCAATAACCATTTAAAATTCTTGTACTTCTCTAACTACCCCAAAAATATCCCAGACTCATGTATCAAAAGAAAAATGAGAAGGATCGGGTAATTGTACCTCTATTCTGCGTCTCTTGATGATCCTCTCGTGCTTAATAGATTCACTAACTACAAACCTCCTCTCAAGGCTGGCCTGCATTCAAAGACAGATAAACAAAAAACTACAAACATGCATTTCATATATAAATCAAGGGTTATATGTTAGAATAAAACATAAATCAAATGTAAACATTCGACACATCATGTTTTGGGACAGGAAAAGTACTTATTTTATTGATAATACAATGATCACTTACAACTATTGCAAGCTATTTCTCCATGAACCTGTTACGAGCTCCTCTTCACCAAGATCCAAGTGCACCTACATGTATCTTTCTCCTCTCAACCTTCTTATTCAGAAATGAAATGGGTTCTGATGGAGGAAAAAAGGAAAATTGGGGAATTCTGAGGTAATTGTCACAAAAAGAATGCAAATGCTTGGGGCAAGGAGGGGATGTGAAATGGGTAGAGTTTCATTGTTCTTATGTCTATATGTGGAATGAGACCCTAACCCCTACTTTTGTATGAAAAAAGGATGGTTATTTGGTTGGGTGACGGGCTATAGGTAGTGGATTAGTTGGGAAACTAACCAATAGCCCATAAGCTCAATGCATTCCTTGCAACTTTTTATTTTTTGCAACTTTTGCAAGTATACATGGGTTGTAGTGGTGCAGCATGCATATGTACATGGGCTGTAGTGGTGGAGCAAGCATATGTACGCAGACAATATTGATGTAGGGCACATACATCTTCAAAAAATGAGTTTTTAAGAAGAGCAACTTAATGATGGTTTGGCGAAAAAATGCAATTAAGAGGGCCAAATGCCAGGTATGCATATGTAGAAAAATTTAGGGTTATAATAACAACACCAAGAATATAATTCTTAAGTTCTCTTTAGTGTCGGAAAAGAGGTTGCAGTCCAAACATCAACTATAGATTAGATATCATTGAGCACTAACGTAGCACTATATCCCTTCCATATTGAACCATCTCATGGTATCACACATGACTAACGCTATGGATATTTATTTTAATATCAAGAGTATGTCTCCTAACTTGACCTGGTTATGATATCATAAGAAATAATAACAAAATATGCAACTAAATTTTATCTAATTGCATTCTAGCATCAACAACATTTACATGTTCTAGGCCTTCGACCACTACATATGAATTTAGATATTGAAAAAATAATTGAGGGAATTCTTACCTCAATTCCCTTCAACAATAGAAGAAAACAAATTCATAGCTCCATGGTTTTTATCAACCTACTTGATGCTACCTGGTCAAATAGTATTGTAGAAGCTTTCAAGATTCCTCCTCCATCCTTTTCATCACCATTCCTACCTCCCTCACGGGTCTTCAAACACATGGAATTCATAATTAGTAGTACTAAAATCCACATCTTTAACCATGGTATATAATTGTTTTTCCTGAATACATTATCCATCATTAGTCATACTTAATATAAGATCAATATTTCATGTATATAACAACAAGCTATTGTAATCCCACAAGCATTCCATATGCATATCAAACATGTACATATGCACATTTCACATACATATGCACCAAAACTTCACTATCAATATGCATACTAATGCATATGCATTCACTTATATTCTTATGTTTTTATTTTGTAGTTGATTTTCCTTCAATTTCTTCATATCCTTGCTGCTCTGTGTGCTCCAATTCTTCTCATCTACACTATTGTTCCATCATATGAACACTTTCTATCCAAGTTCCACTGGGTCATTCTGCAATCCAACCAATGTTTTCTATTTACAACAACCTCCCTTAGGCAGTCATATCCAAAAATTACCTTTATGAAACATTCCAGAACCTTGGAATGAAGTAACTCATGACATTTCATCACTCTAATACTAGAACATTCGTGAATGAATATTTTTACTCCTAATTTTCCATTATATTACTTCATTTAACATTTCCCTGTGAAACCATACCTGTAACAGTTAATACTATTCCCAATGGAATTCTATTTTCATTCAATGACACTTTTCAAGTGAACGAGTATTCACTTTTCTATCTTCAATTTCTCTGCATTGGTATCATGCTTCCACTGGGAACTCTGATATCAGAATTTGATTTATTTTTCTGAGTACTTTTAAACAAGTAGCTAAGTCATATCTAGCAAATCTTTCCCATGTACTCTTGTGCTTAGCACATAGAGATTATTCACACACCACCTCTTAAGCTCCTTGTTCTCTTTCACATCAACCTTGAAACTATATACACCTCTCTTCCTTCAAGGATATGGAGTCTTACTATGCCTTTATATGCCCATCAATTATATTCTTCACCTACTAGCTTCATGTTCTATGCGAGGATTCTTGTTGTTATGCCTTGCAATTCATTGACTCTATAGCAACCGAATAATAATAAATTGTTTTCACTCTTATTTAATTATGTATCCACTTTTCATTACTTTCCATGTAGCTCTTTTTTTCCTCAGCCAACTTCTACAAGCTATGGCATGCTTCCATGACTCTAATATCCCATGTTAGTCTTGAATTTTCTAATTATACCTCTAATTATGCAAAATGCACAAAAAATCACTTTTTTAGATTTATGCATGTCAATTTTTTTGTGAATTAATGTAACAGGTCCTTTTTATTCTCAATTCATGAATAAATATATCATAATTCTCCACATTATAACAATTCAATGTTATTCTCCTCTAAATCATCTTTCTAATGACTATTCCCATGCCCCAATCCGATCTCTGAGTTGAAAGCTATGGCTTCCTGAAAAAGTCACTTTGACCATTTTTGTGCAAACAAGATCTTGTAGGGGCAATGGAATGGTTGTATGCCAATCTTATCAAATTATTCCACAAGCCCTTTAAAATGGTACAAAATTCTAATTCTGCATAGGCTCTTCCTTCAATTCACTTTCCTTGCGACCGCGGGCTTGAAACCACAGGCTTATCCACTCTAAGCGATGTTCCTTTATCGTTTTTCTCTTTATTGTTCTACGTAGGACCTCGTTCAAAAATTCTCACATGCTTGTTTACTTCTAGTCCCTTCGCTCCTCTAATCAACCCCTTTAAATTATCATGAGAGAAGTGTTGGAACTAGGTCCTCCAGAGTTTAATATTCTTGCATTCTTGCAATGTAATACTTCCCAAAGTACACTTCGTCAAAGTACTTATATTATCTCTACTAGTAGATCAGACGGTTGAGATTTAATCTCCTGTTGACTGGATGATTCAGACTCATATGGAGGCTTCAACGAAATAAAAAATCATGACTTAATAAGGTGTTGAGATGGAAGGTCCTTATTTATTTCGGGACTTCGACACTCTGAGAATTCGATATATTACAACTCTCAAGTTGTTAAACTTCCCCAAATTTATACCTGTCGAAGTGTTCATAAAGTGACGATGACTTATTACCATCAGTTAACACCTCTGCTTATGTTATCCTTCCACTAGCTTAATCCAACGACTATGACTTAGTCAAATTTTGAGATGGGCGGTCCTTATTTATTTTGGGGCTTTGGAATGCCAGAAATATGGGATATTAAAACTCTCAAGTTGTTCAAATCCCTCGTATTTATACCTGTCGAAGTTCTTATGCCATCCTTCCACTACTTGATCTAAATTTTGAGAAAAGTCCTGAAGGGATATTAGATCGATAGTTTGTGTGATTTAGTTACTCAGGGATATTACAACTCTCAAGTTGTTCAAATACCTATGAGTTATACTTTTTGAGGTTCTTATGCCATCCTTCCACTTCTTGATATAACCATTGAGAAAAGTTTCAAAGGGATCTTAGATCGATGGTCTGTGTGATTTCGTTGCTTCGGGGCTCTGGGATATTACAACTCTCAAGTTTTTCAACTCCATCGGAGTTATACCTGTCGAAGTTCTTACACCATCCTTCCACTACTTGATATAACAGTTGATAGAAAATTTTGGAAGGAATCTTATATCAAGGTTCTCTGTGATCTCTTTACTCCAGGACTCTGGGATATTACAACTCTCAAGTTTTTCAACTCCCCCATAGTTATACCTGCCAAAGTTCTTATGACATCCTTCCACTGCTTGATCTAACAATTGAGAAAATTCCTAAAGGGATATTAGATCAATGGTCTATGTGATTTCATTACTCTAGGACTCTAGGATATTACAACTCTCAATTTGTTCAACTCCCCTAGAGTTATACCTTCTAAAGTACTTACACCATCCTTCCACTGCTTGATCTAATAATTGATAATTCACTTGAAATTCCTCCTTGATATGACGACCTATGTTAATTCATGGTTTCGACCTTCGAGGATTCCACCCTTTTCTAACTCATTTATCCCTGGAACATTAAACACTAAATGACCACATAACTCATCAACCCATTCAAATGGTTGAAGTTTTAATGGTTCAATCTGACGACTCTGGATATATATGAAATTTCTCAACTATATCTAACGATTCTCATTTATCCGCCTTCTCTCAAAGATTTATTGACCTGGGATCAATATCCTTCAGAGCTTATATTCCTTTGATACACATTTGTCTTTACACTTGGATTCCAACTGATCCACGATCGTTGCTCTATGTCTTTGATCGACGATCAATAATTTTCATATCTTCCAACTGTAACAAAGTTTCCTCATAGTTCTAAAGGTGTTTATATAGTTGATCTATTGGAAATTTGATCCCATTAAAACTTCCTTAAGATGATCCTTTTCCTGACCTTTCCTTCAACCTTTCCAAAGGTATTAATGTTGCACACTCTAATTCTATGCAACCTAATACACTATCTCTCTCTAGCTTTAGGATCTCAAATACATATTCTTTCTTAATGAAAATACCTTATTGATCTTCCTGGCATCAATTCCAACACCATAATACCATGTCCAATAGTTATGTACCATACCAATTCAGTGTTTCAACTAGAATATTTGATGCCAATATGTGATGTATCTAGCCACCAACATGTCAGAAACACTACTCAAGAACACACTTTGAAACCAATAACGAATTCTGGTAATAATTAATTCGAAATCAAGAATGAAATAATGCAATAACCACAGATGAAATAATCAAGATTCATGCTAAACCATTCAAGAAAGAAACAATGTTCCATGCACAACAATAACCCACAAGTAGGCACATTATAAATATGAATCTAAGAGATAATAATAATACACAATGGAATCTAAATATATAGAAAACACAGAGAACACTTATCTTTTATTAAACCATCACAAACTGGCTTCATACCAAGGACGTTCCTCCCAACCATAGACACTACTGTTTCAATTCAGAACAACAAGTCACCCCCAAGCTAGGGCTATGAATCCACAAGGATGGGTCCTAGGCCAAATCTAAAACACATAGAAGTTGGCTAATAAGCTATCAAATTCTCCCAACCAGAAAACAATCCTAATTTCCAACTCTCTTTCCCCTTCATCCTGCACAACCCAAATAAATGAACCCCTTTATCTACCATGAATTCCCTCAGGCTATTCGATTTCTATCGAGGGCTCCAATGCTACTGGTTAGAAAATATCCATACTGGAAACTCCAAGGATTCTCAGTTGCAAATAGTTCAATTAGAACTACCATCAATATCATTCCCATAGGCATACATTCCCACATGGAATGATCAATCATTTATTACAACAATCTAGCAATGGCTCTCCTCTTCCAACCATTCATTTCCATGCTCAGACCAAGAGAACATGAATTAACAATAATGAGGAACCAAGAATGAAAGAATGAGAAGAGTGTAAGAGTTAATGGAGAAGAGAAAGTGAACCCCCAAAATGAAAGAGTGAAAATGAATGAATCCCCAAACAACCCAAAGAGAGATTTATATAATTACATGAAATCAAGAACCCCATGGCCTCCTGTTGGGCTCTAAAGATGTCCTAAAAACAACCTTAGTTAGCATTAATTTATCAACACAAGGGTTCATCTTTTTATCTCAAGAATGTTAGCAAAGTCTATGCAGATAGTTGTAGAGGCTAGAATTGCTTGGTTAAAGAAAATCTAAGTTTATCAACAATCAATTTCCTCACACATCCATTAAAATTCTAAAACTAAGACCTTAACAAAATTGAAATCTAATCTACAACATGTTGTGAATTCAAAGGCATAAATTAAATTGCTGAATTGATCTAATTAAGAAACAATAATTAAATCTATGGAAATCTTGATAAACTGATCTATTGGCGATTATCTAACATGTGAAAAGAAGCAGTGAATTAATATATCTATGAAAAGGAACAACGAATATACTTAACCAAAAGGAACAACGATTGTAATCTAACCGAAAGGATCAACAAATGCTAATTTAAGAGAAAGGAACAACAAATGCTAATTTAAGTGAAAGGAACAATGCGTATGATAATGAGAGGAACTGTCAAGTAGTAAACTATAGTGATGGAAACTAGAAAAGAAATCAATATCATTCAAATGAAACAACTATCTACTGTAGCAAACAACATAAAATCATTAACACATTCATGCATTTATCTTAACTATTACGAAAGAGATTTAAATAACAAAACACAAATCAGATTGATACAATTACATATAGAGATAGTAACTCCTTCAGACTAGGCCCTTGGTATGCAAAAATGATGAAAACACCCAAATATTCTATTAACTCCATAACTGGTGTAACATCTACAAAAACTGCTTGCCCAGAGAAATTATGAATTCTGAATGTTTTGAGATAATAATTTTGTGATGAACCTTTCCAAGATTCATTACCCTTTATATATTACAATAATATGGGTAAATCAAGATATCCTGAGGATCGAGAGATCCTCGGGATCGCTTTTACTATTTACAAAGTTTACAAAATATGGAATCAATCTTTCTCCAAACTGCTTTGCGCCTCATGTCTTCAACCTTCAACAATCTTCGTATCCTCAAAATCTCGTTAACTATCTTGGGTTTGACAATGTTTATTCATTCCTGCGTTAAAATCAAACAATTCCAACCGAATATTAGAATTTATCTATCATTACTCAATAATATTTCTAGAAGACATTTTAATCATTTTCTATCCTAATTGTTACTAATTAATAGAAAAGTAAATTAAGAATATATCACAAATCATGATAATAAGGAGGAAATTTGTACCTTTTTCACAACCCAACACCTCCCCAAGAAGCTCATGTAACCATGTTTCTCCATAAAATAAATTATGGGTAAATAAAATAATAACAAAAAGACTTGTCTCCTTTCACCCCCTCTCTCATGGAATTGTATCCTCCTATCTCTTTTTTCCTTGTTTGTCTTTCATCCAACGATGTATATTATTAATATATATATATATATATAGATGTATTACATTTCCAGGCACTCTAGCCCCTTTGTATCTTTACCAACTAACCATCCTAAGTCACAATTACATCATACATTCTAGTTCATAGGGATTAAAACCTGGGGTGTTACACATGTGGCACCACTGATGAGTGACATGTGTCTCTCCCATGTCACGACACATGTGTCAATATTCAAATGACATGTACCACCAGGAAGAAGATATTGGAAGTTTCTCAATTAAATGCAACCACGAAAAATCTCTAAATCTCAACATCTGAAGATTACGAGATGGTTTAATTAGGGTAATATCAGATCAAGGGATGGTTAATTATGTTATCTCTCGAGGTTAAAAATCTATGAGATCAACGACCAAGATCTTTCACACATAGATATAACAATCATCAAGGCTCCTCTCAGAAATCTAGTGTGGTAGAGGATTAATAGATTGGATGATGGAGATTTATTGTGCTCATCAATGGATCAATGACTCACGTCGCAATGGGTTTTGGGCCGTAGTGAGACTTGATAAGTTTGGTAATGAAATATGTCACGGTTCTTATGCCATGATACATCGAGATGATGTAATCGACCCTGCGAATACTCCCTACATGACTTGGAATATGACAAGTGTCATCCTCATAGACTCGACTCTAACTACCTCCTCAACTTCACATATAGATCAACGGTGGTAAATCCATCAATCTACCCCAATCACTGGCTATAACTCATAGGGTTTTCTAGTGGTCTATTATATTACCCATGGAAGGCATTAGGGTTGGAACCAAATGTTGAAACCTTGTTCTTGCCATCGACACATCATAAGTTTTCTCATAGTCTTCCACAAAGTATCTCCCGATGTCTGACATCTAGTATTCAAACTAGTCGATATGATCGATGGTTGGAATTCAACTATCCCTAGATCCAATGACCACTATTTTCACATGGGTTTACATATTATTTCACAGTTAATTCCTCCCATTTGAATGGTTGATATTATTTTTCTCTATGAAATTGATGGCTATTGAGTCTTTCAAGTTCCATTTGGTACTGAAGCAATTATAAATTAGGTCTTTGGATGGGGTTGACCCCAGAAATATTAATGAGGGGGTATACTTTAGTTAAGTCAAGGGGGGGGGGCACTAAACTCAAGTGACCTACAATATAAAGGAATTTGGTGCCAGAACTTGATGCTAGTTTACACAGTAAACAACAACAATCCCTAACGACTTCCCTCCGATAATAAAACAAGTAAAACCATAAATTGAATATATGAATATATATATATATATATATATATATATATATATATATATATATATATATATATATATATATATATATATATATATATATATATATATATATGCATGCATATCTCCTGATTCAAAACCTATATTTCCCAGTCAGTCAAACAGTTAGAATAACAATCCAAAATTTTGCAAATATTAACCTATTAATTCATGATATTACAGGAGTTTGTCAGGGTAACACAATACAATGAAACACTTATATGAACTTTGGGAATTTTCTAGAAACCAATGAAGGGTGTGCCACTCTCCACCCAATTGTAGTCACAATTTCTCTTACACTTTCACAACATGACACCCTCAAGCCAAAATATGATTCCACAAGAGGGATATCTTTCTCTACTCAGTAAACAATAAGCCTCCTATATTTCTCTTCTATCTTAGACAGGAATATCCATACTTGTCTCTCATCTATTATGTATTTTGTCTTGATTTTTTTCAATATTTTATTTCCTTCCATAGCACAATTTCACGGGTCAACTCAAGAATTTTCCAAATCGGGTACCCTTCCCATCCCTTCCTTGACTCTTGAGTTGGAACTACCAACTAACAAATTTACTGGTAATTAACTTCTCAGGGACAGAGGATTGTTTCAGGTCTGATCATTTATAAACTAGAAGAGTATTGGTCTGGAAGCGATCATCTCAACCATCACTGGCTCCCCTCACCCTTCCCTCTCATGCATCATACTCTATTTTGTAAATTACCCTTCAACAATTATTCATCAACTTCTTTGTATATTAAAAAAATAAATATTTTCATCACATTCCTTTCAAAGGTTCATACATAGCATATTTGTCCACGATCTCTTGGAAATATCAGAAATGTATTTGCAAGATGGGGGAAACATGGGTGTTACAATCCGCTTCCCATTAAAGGAACACTATCCTCAGTGTTCTATTTTCCATTGTGATTATTATGTACAACAATGAACAAAAAGGGGTATGCATGTTTCATGGCATCCTCCATTTCCCATGTAGCTTTATTTGGACCAAATGTTTTCCACTACACCTTGACCTGTGAAATCGTTCAGTTTGTGAGTGGTATTTCTTTCTGGTCCAGTATGCATTGTGGTTCTGGTATGAATTCTCCCTTTGGTTCCAACTGGATCACAAAACAATCAATTATATGATTATAATCATGTACATATTTCTTCAGTAATGAAATATATAAATAATTATGTGTTTTTACTGTGGGAGGTAGTGGTAATCTATATATTGTAGGTCTGACTCTGGCCAAAATTTCAAAGGGTAGACAAAACTAGGGTTCCATCTTGGAACAGGTTCTCACTCTCAAGGAACGTTTCTTGGGTCTAATTCAAAGATAAACATGATATCCTACTTTGAATTCTCTAGGAGTCTTGTTCTTGTCTACATAGATTTTCTTCACGTCCTGTGCCTTTTTCAAATTTTGTTTTATTTGAGTTACTTGTTGCTCCATTACTTTGAGAATATTTGGCCCAAGTGTAATTATGTCCACTGGGTTGTGCCAACTAATTGGAACATTGCATTGTCTACCATAGAGGGCCTCCAAATGGCTCATCTTCAATGACTCCTGATAGCCATTGTTATAGGAAAATTCTACCACTGGTAGGTATTCTTCCAAATTATCGGGCTGATGCATCACATGGATCCTAAACATGTCCTATAATATTTGGCTCGCCATTTCTATTTTTCCATTAATTTGAGGGTGGTATGTTTTACTAAACAAAAAATGAGTTCTCAAACCAACAAACAAAGATTTCCATAAATTTGAAGTAAATTTTTCATCTTTGTTTGATATGATTTCCTTAGGTATGCCATGCAGCCTAAATATTTATTTCATGAAAATATTGGCAATATATATTGCTTTTCAATTTGATTTTATAGGGACAAAGTGAGAAACCTTGCTCAACTTATACAGAACCACCATAATCACATCATTTTGTTTGGCTAATTTAGGCAATCTAGTGATAAAATCCATGGAGATGGTTTCCCATTTCCATTCTGGAATTGGTAGGGGATACAATAGCCCTGTTGGGTGCTTGTACTCCACCATAACTTGTTGTCATTCTAAAAATTGAGGTAAGTAATAAGCTATGTATTTTTTCATTCATATCCAATAAAATAATTTTTTAGTGGTTGTTATCATCTTTTGATAACCATGATGAAAACTATATGGTATTTTATGTAGTTCATCCATGATGAACCTCTTAAAGTTGTTAGAATTTGGGATATAGATATGAACTTTGTAGGATATTAGGCCTTCATAAAAAAATTGATAGCCTTCATACTTCATCCCTATGGGCTCTTTCTCTAAACATGTCTTTACAGTTTTGAAAAAACAACCTATTTCTTTTGCACTTTTAACCCTTTCTTTGATGTCTAATTAACAGGTTATTATAGTTTTAAATTGAATCAATTTCATGCTTCTACTTGTAAATGTGTTTAACCTGCACATAATAGATCTAGCTAAACAATAATACACACAATTGCAGAGAGAATTGGAGAGAGAAGAAGAAGGAGAGAAAGAATGGAACAATTCTAATTAGTCGTTTTACACACTCAAAGAG
Organism: Picea engelmannii; assembly: GCA_009831015.1. Lineage (NCBI taxonomy): Eukaryota > Viridiplantae > Streptophyta > Pinopsida > Pinales > Pinaceae > Picea > Picea engelmannii. The sequence goes on from ML778413.1 coordinate 387,943, forward strand.
TGGAAAATTTACAATAGATATAGGATACATGAGTAACTAATGTGCCATAGTGGTGGTCTAGAGTGATCTTGACACACAACAACAATTACAGGAGTGAACTGTGACCTAGTCTAGTCTCTCAGGCAGTTACAGGAGTGAACTGTCACCTAGTTGAGTTAACTAGTCAACTAGTCTTTAGTTAACTGACTGAACAAAGAGTATTGAGGAGTTAAATCAGGAAATAAAGGGTAATGCATCATTATGGTGATGATCCCAAGGAAAGTGCACATTATTTGGTGATGATCCCAATGTTGCATGGTGACAAAACCAATGCAGCATCTAAACTCAACTCAACTAGTCAAAAAGAAGTGTCAACTGAAAGAGAATATTCTCTAGGTGGAATATTCTCCCCTAAAATATAGAAGACTGGATAATGACTAATTATGACTAATAAACAAGGAAAAAACTTAGGAAAAATAAATCATAGGTGTGTGTGAATTAACTCCAACATCCCCCCTGATCATCACTATGATGAAAATGAAGAATCGGTCATGGCAACGAGGCCATGTTAGGTACCCAAATACAAAAGATACACTGAAATAAATGAGGAAAGTGGGAAAACCTCATGGGAAACCCCCCCCCCC
>ML778413.1:397960-437303 GCA_009831015.1 Picea engelmannii
CCTTTGGCATGATTCTTGAATATTGAGGTTTTAAACCCCTTATTCTTGAATCCCAATTTCTTTTTCTTTTTCCAATCCTCCCGAGGTTATGTCTTGTGTTTAAATGATTCATAGCAGTGACTTTCCTTCCCAATAGTGTATTCTAAGGTCTTAGTTTCATCAAACTCAATTATTTCTCAGAAGGATTGAGGAAACCCACTAATAAATCACTGCATCTTCACATTTTCATCCTTTATGTAGGGAATATACCTCATAAGCTCAAGAAATTTGTTGACATACTCATCTATGGTGAGTTTTCCTCGCTTGAGTTCATAAAAGGCCTTAGTCTTTTCATCATAGTACCCTTCAAGAAGGTACTTTTTCTTGAAGTATTTGTCAAACTGCCTCCATCACAATTATTTCTCATGGATTTCCTTCACATTCCTAGGGTCATACCACCAAATGGAGGCCTTTCCATTCAAGTTAAAAATGACTATTTGAGCCTTTAGATTTTCAGAGTAATCATGAACTCTTAAATACTTCTTTAATCCAATCAACCAAGATTCTCCTTCTTTCCTCTTATTAATCTCCCCATCAAAATTGGTTGGCTTGTCTTTCTTAAATTCTTCAGGGTTATATCTATTGGAATGCTTCTTCCTCTTCCTTCTCCTCTGGGAGTGTCAACTAGTCTCACTGTTAGAAAGTTCCTTGAAGCTTCCAACTCTCTCACTAGAGGATCCCACAAATGAATCTTTGATGTTATCATGCCTCTTGGTTCCATGTTGGGTATTCTTCGATTGATGTCTATCCACATTACTGGTTTTTGTTCCATGCTATGACTGCCTCTATATGTCGGACGATATTTGTAACAAAACCACATTTATTTTAGTCTTCTTTTGTTGTTTTTTTATAGGATTCTCATTGTCTACTCTGAATCTATGTAACTCCACCATGAGGCTTCTTACAATTTCATCCAGATTTGGAGTGGTTTCCACTACCCTCCTCTCATGCGATTCTTCTTCTATATTGTGGGAGATCTATCCCATCTCATGAGGTGTCACAATTATTTATATTGTGAGTTTCTTTGTTGTCTATTGATTGATTAAGTGATGATAAAAAAAAAAATTATTAGTTAATTTTCCATTAATTTATCAACAACATATTAAATTTGTAAGGTGAAATCAACTTCTTCATTTAGTATTTAACAACAAAACACAATTTAGATTTAAAACATGTAAGCAAACCATGTAAAAAAAATAGAATGTCTCAAACCTCCTTTCAAAAGTAAGGTTTTAAAAAAGTTTTATGAATAAGGTAGAGTAAAGTACGGTTCCCTCCCCCTTAATTTTTTTCTAAGAATACTTTATTTGACTCTTTAGTGAGCCCAATCAGGCTAAGTGTTGTTGCATGCTCTGATAACACATATAACACACCCAAACCCCTAAGTAACCCTTTAAGGGATATGGTATCAAATGTTTTCTTTCCTTAAACCACTTCCAAACATTTTTTTGAGGTCACCATTGTCTTTTTCTCAGTGAAAGATTTCCAATGACTATAGGTTTGTCCAAATATGAGTTTAGGGATCAAACATTATGCCCATTTAAATTTTTGGGCATTCATTGGCCAAAAGGTTTCTCATTGTCATGTGGAACCCATGTGGCTCCAGGCCACCCATGCTATATGACATGGTTCTTCCATTACTTGTCGTTTGGTGTGACACATGACAATAAATTCCCCAAAAAACTCAATCTAGATGAGCTATATCAACCCGACACACAACACTTTACCTGTGTGACACATCTAACATAGTCTAAATTTTCATCTTATGGGAGTGGGTGGTCAGGATCGAGCCTGGACCAAGATCGACGATCCATATCCTAGTGAGGATTGCTTCTGGACACTTTCCTTTTTCTTGGCACTAGGTAAATTTTGTGGTCTCAACGTCTAGGTTTGATACACATGGCCCCAATGGATTCAATAGCATGGTTCCACTTCGAGTTTCAATAGGGTAAAGGAATGAAGAATTGGATGATCGACATATGATCATCACTCATTAAATAGACAACTATATTTGCAGTGGATCCCTCCCCTCGATGGGTTTTGGATGCATGGAGGTATTAAACCTCCTAAGAGATTGATGTCGAGGTACATCATGATAATGTAATAGGCCCATACAAAGGAGATGTGTGGGGGAAACCACCAGTATTGGTTTGATCTATGATATGGAGATCGAAACTTGACATTACATCGCCCATCAGGACCCCGGAAATCCAATGTGCTAGAGCCCCCTTGTTAAATAGATCATCGAGATATCTCATGGTTCAAATCCAACGGTAGAGGCCTAAGAACAAATCCCAAGCCTTTGTAACCAACATGTTCCACACTCAACATGTATACTCTACATGGCATGTGCACGAGATAACATGTCATGGAACAATATGATGTGGCCTGACTCGTAGAAATGATTTTCTATCTGAATATCAGTCCAAATATTCCAAATCAATATGACACAAGACACCACCAAGGGGTGGTACATGGACCTACCATATCATCACACATGGGTCAATAATTGAATGAAACATACCATCAGGAAGTAGACATCGAATCTTTCTTGAGGAACTGCAACCATGAAAATCTTTGAAGCATGACATGCATGGATTACGATATGGTTTAATTAGGGTAATATTGAATTAAGGGACTATCAATTATGTTATCTCCTATGCTTACAACTCTATGAAATAGAAAACCAATATATAACATGATTATATATAATGACCATCAGGGATCTTCTCACAGCTCTTGTTTGGTACCAGCTTAATAGATTGGATAGTGGATATTTATCGCACCCATCAATTGATCGACGAATGTCATCGCAATGGGTCTTAGACTACACCAAGACTTGGTAAGTTGGGGAATGAAATATGTCACAGATATGATGTCATGATACATTGAGATGATGTACTTGGCCCCACTTGGAATATGAAAAGTGTCATCCCCATAGCCTCGCCACTAACTACCTCCTGAGCTTCACATACAAATTGATGGTGGTAAATCCATCGATCTACCCCAATCAACAACTATAATTCAATGGGTCATCTAGTGGTCTAGGATCTTACCCGTGGAAGGTGTTAGGGTTGGAACCAAGGGTTGGAACCTTGTTCTTGGGATTGACACTTCAAAATTTTTCTCGTAGTCTTACACAAAGGATATCTTGATTTCTAACATCCATTATTCGGACTAGCCAATATGATCGATTGCCGGACTTTAACCATCCCACAATCCAATGACCACTATTTTCACGTGGGTTTACAAAGGAATTCACGGTTAATTATGTTGGTATTATGGTATTTGTGGGAGGTATTAAACCTCCATGTGTAACCTTGACAAGAGTTGAATATTTCAGGAAGCAAGAAGAAACCCTAAATCATTGAGCATAACCCTAGAAGACAAGTTGGCTAAAGATAATAATTAATATTTAGTTTTTAGCCTCCAGAAAGATAATTTGTCCTAGAAAACTAAGGAATAAGAGAATAAATATAGGATTCCATAGCTCATTTGGACACACAAATCTCGCAACTGCTGAAATCCAGTGTGCACTGCATAAATTTAGTAAGTGTGCAAGTCGGGAGAGTAGTTGCAGCTGCAACTACTACAACTTGAATTTTCGGTCTTAGGATTGGACTTTATCTTGGTTATGGTTTGTAATTTCTTCCTTGTGCACTAGATTTGGAGAGAGGTACGCTACATTGATTGACTATTAGGCCTAGTGTTTGGTTCTAGAATTATTCTCTATCAAGGTTAAGGTTCTTGGAGGTGGCTTCAGCCTATGGTTGGGTGACAATATTGCTATATTGTCTATGGTTAAACAAGCACACATGATTTTCTAAAACATTATGGGCCCACACTATCTTCGGATATTCTAACCATTGGAATATATATTGGGAGGATTTGTTGAGTTATAGTTGCAGTTGCAGTCAAAGTTTTTCCTGCAACAACAAACCCCTAACCCTCTTGTTAAGGCACCTCAAGTGAAGAGATTGGCCTAATTTCTAGATATCCTAGTGCACCCTAACCTAGGGAACCTCCTAGTACTCTCATCAAGCTAAGATGTCAAGTTTGATTTTTTGGTCAAAGTCAAAGGTTGGCGAAGTCAAAGAAGTCATGACTTACTCTATGAAGTCAGAAAACAAGTTAGAAGGGGATTCTAACATCAGAGCATGGAATACAAGGATTGACCTCATCCTTGCCAAGAATAAAGTGTTGGATATCATGAAAAGAAATATCGTGGAACCACAATTTGAAAAACGAAAAGAGAAGGAACCTCAAAACATTGTAGTTATGGAGAAGTTCAAGGACAATGATATCAATGCCATGAGTATCATAGTTGACTCTTTAAAGGACCACTTGATACCCTACATATCTCATATTGACTCATCTAAGAATATGTATAATGCCCTAAGTAATCTCTTCTTAGTAAAAAAAAATGGACAAGCAATGAGTCCGAAGAATGAGCTTCGTGACATGAAAATGAATGATGATGAAAGAATCACATCATACTTTGTGAGAATATCTCAGTTAAGAGATCAACTACAAGCTATTGAAGAAATCCTCTCAAGGAACCAGTAAACATAGTACTCAACATCCTTCCCAAGATATGTGATGCATTTTCCTCAAGAATTACACAAGAAAGGAGTATCTCACATTTGAATAATTTTGGACTTGTTTTACACAAGAAGAATCAAGGATTAGCACAAAACAGAAATACAAAAATAAATACTATGATCAATCCTTCACAAAAAAATTCAATAATTTCAAGAATAAGAGGAAGTTTGGCTTAAGGAAGGAAATAGACGAAGCATCAGTTGCCGAAGAAAGGGAACCATCAAAGCAGGCCAAGCAAGATAAAAAAAAAATTCTTCTTCTAAGTCAAGGTAACAATACTCTTCAAAGTTCTTGTACATACCATGTTTACATAGTTTTTGTACATATCTTTCATATCTATTTCTTAGAATATTATAATATGTTCAAGTGAAACAATACCTATGGAATAATAACAAGATAAAGATTTCTATCATGATGACTACAAGTCAAGCAATAAACATGAAAAGATGAAGTATGTTGACAATCCTTGGTAACAATTCATGTGGAAGCTATTATATAAGTAACAACTTCTAGATAAGTTGAAATCAGAATCAAAACTTGAAAGAGACCCAAAAGAAGTCAAAACAAAAAGAAGTCAACAATCAAGAGGAAATTAGAAAAATACTTGTGAAACTTTGCAGAAGGAAATAAGGATGTAGATGCAAGCGTGGACTCTCTTAGATGAAGGGAGTTGATTACATAATTCCAAAATAAGATCATGCATTCATGCATGAAGCAAGGATTAGGAGGGAGCTAATCCTAAGTGATATGATCCATTGAGGATTATGAAGTATATGTCCATGTTCCAATTGAAAGTAGAAGCCATTATGAACAACACATGTTCAGTTTGACTCTAGAAGAAGTCTTCTTCTAAAAGAAGCCTTAAAGTATCCTTGGTTTTCCATATACATCCATGATTCTATGATGAAAGGAAGAAGTTGGAATCTTCAGGGTATATAAAATAACCCATGGACCCAAGAGCTAAAGAGAGACATGAGGAAGAACATGAAGATTCCAAGAAAGAAAGAAAAGAAAGAAAAAATAGTTACTATACCAAGAATCACAAGACTACCAGTTTGGTTTGAACCCACTCAGAAGCAATCAAGAAGAAGAAATGGAATTTATGATAAAGAACAGTGTATGTAATAAAATGTGAAAAACACATATGAATGGAATCATTGCAATATTTAGAGTTTCTTATAGAAGGAGGGAGAAGTCTATGACAACAACTTGTTCTAGTAAACCATATATACCTCTTATAGTATCCATGGATTGGAATTTACATGTAAAAGATTGTTCTTTCCAATAAAGAAAGTGAGAAATAAGATTATACTAGAAAGAGACCCATGTATGCAGCTCTAAGAAGACCTTTATGGATTCAAACAAATTGATGCATAGTATCTCATATACAATAGAAGCATGGTGAAAACTTTCTATGATAGAGATAGTGTATCCGAATAGTTACTCAGAATTCTGGGATGATGGATTACTAATCCATGGAAAAATTTGATGATGACAGAATAAGTGGTACTTGGATATGTTTCAGTTTGAGCCCTTCCACATTGTCATGAGGTAGCAGGAAACATAAGTGATGAATTCGACCATGATATATTGTAATGATTAGAGATATAGGAATCCTTTAGATAAAATGAGTGTTGCATGACAGACTGAAGTACATTGAGATCAATAATTATATTCTACATGATGAATTCCAAAAAAGAGAAGTGGTTCTCCAATATATCTCCACAGATGAGCAGATAACAAATATTTTGTTAAAGCCTCTTTCCAAGATGAAAATTTTGTGTACTTGTTGTTTTTTATATCTACTCTTCTGTTGGTCTAGGGGATTCTTTATGGGGTATTATGCTTCTACTTTGTCCTCACAGATTGACCCTAGTTTAGATTTAGTAAGATTCCCAACAAAATCCCTTTAAAACTATCGGCCCCTCTGGTAAACCAGAAGGAAACACAATACACAGATTGTAATACATAGTCTCACCCGAGATAGCTCTATGGGTGGCTGCAATACTCAAGTGTTTTCAACCTAAGGCGGAGCAAGATCCGAGGTTCTGTGTTGTAAATTTTATTCATTCAATACAACATCTAGTGATAACATTCATTATATGCATACATGTGGAATACCAGATCTACTTAGTTGCTTCATCTATCTAACATTTATCAATTAATCAGACATAAAGATGCATTCATTCATTCACATAGAACAATGTGATATGGATCTCGATCTGTTATTATAGTTCATAAATATATCATGTCGCACGTGGTTACAATCCTAGTTATCCCTCTTCTATAGAGACTCCTTGATCCCTACGAGGATGACTATATCACACTAGGATCCTCAGCCTATGATCTAACCCTCCGGATCAAGGCGCTCACTACTTTCTTAGCTCACCAACTTCTTGACACATACAATTCTTACAACTCTCTCTCTTTCTGTCTATCTCTATGTATGTACTCTCTATCACCCCCCCCCCCNTCTCTCACCTAACTACTACTTATTTATATCCTCGGCTCACCATCCATTATAATGTATTACAAAAACCTTAACCCTAGCGTCCTTAGGTATTCCTTGTATATGTGCTTCGCCTGATTCTCTTACACATGTTGCTTTTCCTTCTAGCTCTCTTTTCAACCTTGCATGATTTTCCTCCAAAAATAGCCTTTCTTCCTAGCTAGGCCTGCATCCAATAGGCCCCCAAAACTGACATGTGGCTTGTCTCGAGCCACTTAAACCTTGTGTGCTTCATCGATCTCTCCTTCGAGATCCTGGAACTTCTCTATGATTTCCTTCTCTTGTATTTGAGCATGCGCGGTCTTCTCTCTGAGTACATCTAATGCATGCACTTCCATCTCGTCGTTGATCATCTATACGCACTCCAACTAAGTTTTTTCCATGTTCTTCTTTTTATATTCTGCCTATGAAATGAAATTTTATGCTCGTTCTTGGAGCAATTCCATTTGATCTTGGCACTCCTTATTCTGTGTCTATGTAGCTATGATTTCATCCTACAACTTCTTCATATCCTTCTCTCCTTTGATGCGCTCAGTGATGGGCATTGTATTATACCTCTGCTTGAGGTCCCTGATAGTTTCAATTATCCTTTCTTCCTCCTAGATCCACCGCCTTTTGATCTTCTTCCAGCTTTGTCCATAGCTTTGTTGCCTTATCAAACAATTCGACTGCTGCATGGACTTGTCGCTCCATCTCCTATATTTGTTTTGTTGCTTCCTTCTTCCTCTCCTACTTCACCTCTTGCTGAGTGGTAGGTATGAGATCTTCCTGAAGGTGCTTTATATCCTTCCTATATTGATTGATTGTATGCACAATGTAATCAATCTTTTATGTCTTTGTGATCTCTATTGTTTGCACTTTATTTGGGATTTTCTAATAGGCTACGGCCAATCCATTCTCCATCCTCTCTAGATGGTCCTTCTCATATTTGGTGTCGCGATTGACATGCTCAAGTACCAATTCCAAATCATCTAGGTTGTCCTTTGTCTGTTGAAGTTATGTTGCATCTATGCATGCGCGTGACTATACTTCCTGCACGACGGTGACTTGCAGTTTATAGAAGGCCTTGGTTGATATTCGCGTCATTACAAACTGTATTCGGGCCAAACACTTCAAGGGTGTTTGACCCATAATTTCATCCATGCACAACATGATGGGTGTGATGTGAAATGTCGAGCTTGGTTGTATTGTCGTCTGGATCCTATCTTGCTCGCTCGATCCAGCCTTGGATTCTATCTGTGATGCTTCTGGGGATGATTCTATTTCTCTGTCGGCCCTCTGTATTTCTGTGATTTTATCAAGGAGCTACCTAATGTCTACCAGCTCATACTACATCCTAACCCTTTGGCATTGAGCTTCGTCAAATTCCTTCATTGTTCAATCCTGGACCATCTAGGATACGAGGTCCACATTGTCCTCAGTGATCATGTATTCTGGTGGTGTTCTATGCACCTTAGGTTTCTTGCGCACACCCCCCATTTGTATGACTGGCCTCTTGGTATGGCCTTTTTTCTGCTGAGTATCACTTGATTTGGTTCCCTATGTTGTCTCACACTATTTCTCATGTTCTTGTGGTTCCTGGGTGTTGTTCTTCTTCCCCACTTGAGTGCCTTTCTTTGAAACACTCCCTTTATTTTGTTGCACATAGTTATGAACTGTACTTGGCTTCTTGGGCACTATTTTTTCTTCTGCAGGTGTCTGTTCCTGCCCTACCTCTACCTCCTCATCTACAGGCATCTCCTGATTCAAGATTGGAATCCTCCAGTCATCATTCTAATCCCTGATGGTCATTTCTACATCCACTTCTTTGACACATTACCACATTTGTAGCCATTGGTTGTTGGGATCCTTTTGTGCTTGTATCTAGAATGTAGTCTTGGTCTCTTTGAAGTTTTTTATGCCCTGATACTATGCAACCACTTCCAGTGCAATCCACCAGGTGTTGGCRATGCTTTCATGTAGGTCATTATAATATCCTTCGAATATGGCTGCATTCACCTTTTTGTTCCTATGTTATGGAGTGCACCCCAACGATAGGTATCACAATGCGTGGCAAGGATTAGGTCTTGTGGAAGATAATGAATACTTAGGMTCCTTCCATCCGACCAAGGAAATCAGGATGAGGAGCCATGAATAGTGAAATTTTGTCCCGAGGTCCTATGCATCCTTGCAGTCTTCTAGGAATAGTTTCAACAAATACGGGGCCCAGTTGAGTGTCGTGCCCTATGCACACTATGTTGCAGTTGCGACGACCCCGATAGGGACTTCCTCCTTGCAACATTTCCTGAGTAACTTGCATGCCATGATTTTTGTGGCTATCCTTGTGGCTATGTCACTAATTCACTTAATTGTGATTCTTTGCAACCCCCTATTTGTACCATACTTCTTCTTCATTTATTAGGCCAGTTCCTTCTCCTTCATCTTGTCATCAAGGAACTGCGCAAGTGTATCCCCCTATGTCTGAAGCCCTGTGATGTATGCAATGAGATCCACGTCTATTGAGATGATCTGTTCCAACCATAGGTATCCTCCATGGGTGAATTCCATGAACTACTTGATGCAATTGTTTGCATATCGACCCCTCTGAAATCGCAAGATGTCCAACATGACTAGAATCCTGATTTTGGCAAGTCTTGCTTCCCACTGGATTTGTTGGTTAATTTGTTTGCCAAAGGGTCCTATACCCACATTTACCAGGTAAAATTTCTTGGAAAACTATGGGAACTTGTCCATGTCATTCACATCATGGTCTGAGTACCACAATTTCTCCACGTAGCCTAACATATTTCCCGTGATACACATGCCATCCAGAATGTGCGGAAATACTATGGTTGTGGCGGCCTACTTGCACGTTGATCTTGGTACTTGTTGTTTTCCCTTCGAATGTGCCCTCCTATGGTTGTTCTGGCATGGTTGTGTGTGACCTCTCTGGCGTGGTCGTTTCTTCCTGGTTTGGGACCGTCCCATTGACTCTCGAGGCTTCTTCAGGGTTTTCAGGGTGTGAATGATTTCCACCGTCCTCATCCTGTTGGCCCTGTCCCCCTTCTGGAACATCAATGTCCATGCCCACTGGTGATGTATGTTGGTTTTCCTCCACCACTAGTGTAGGGATTATTGGTGTCATATCGGGCGACGGGATTTCGTCCACATTGACGACTTATGTAGGTTGAGGTCATTGTTGTTTTCTTCCTTGTGGCTATGGCGGTGGTCTATCATTGCTTTGAGGTCATTCACAAGTCAGGATTGACTCTCCTAGTTGTGGTGGTTGCATGGCGGTAAATATGTTTTCCGCCGAGCTTCATGGCATATGTAACCTCTGCAACCTCACTCTCTGCTCTATATACTCTATCATTCTATGCTTTTCTCAATTTCACAATAACCCTTCCCATCATGGCGTGCTTCCTTTATATATAAATCATGTGAAACTTCCCAGAGACGTTACATAAATTTTATTTTCCATGAACCGATGCTTCTCACGTACTTTCCATTGATTTCCCTTGCCATTTCCAGTTGGTGCGATTAATGCGGCGTCCTGTCCATCATTCTTGTCATTTATTTTTGGTAGTCTCCATCCTCTAGAGCTCATTTTTCATACCCTCCATTTCTGTTGTTTACTCCCTTTAGTGATTGTTGGTCCTTTCTCCATCATGTTGGTGTTTCCAAGTGCATGTGATCATTCTATTTTTTGCGTGCTACACCTTTGTCAATATCTTTTGATGTTTAGCACGGTAACCCCTTTGTGTTTATTTTTTATTTTTAATTTTTTATTAATTGTTGGGAGGTCGAATGTCCCGATACAGCTTCAGTCAACTCCCCTTGGTCATCCCTCTATGATTTTTTCCTCCTAAATCCTTCAACTGTACAAATCCCCCATTTGTGACAGTATTTACTTCATATGGTCCTAACCAATGCATTCTGAGTTTTCCTGGGTGCTGAAGAGATTCACTGTCATAAACCAAGACTAAGTCTCCTTCCTTGAAATTATTCCTTTTGATATGTTTGTCATGCAAATCTTTGTCACTTGCCTTCTTTACTTCTTGGTGAAACCTTGCTAGAATCCTATCTTCCTCCATGATCATCATCTGATTTAGCCTTTCCTGTACTGCACCTCACTCTGTCATGTTTGTAATTTATGCTACGCGTAGACTAGGTACCAAAAATTCTAATGGCACCACTGCTTCTAGTCCATACACCAATCTGAATGGTATTTGTCCTGTCAACTTTTTGCATGTGGTCCTGTAAGCCCACAATACAGTTGGTATCTACAATTCCCAATTGTCCCTATTAATGTTGCAGATCTTTGTTAGTGCATTATCGAGGATTTCGTTAAAGGCTTCCACTGTTCCATTTTATTGAGGATGATATGGTGTACTCTTTTGATGATAAACTTCAAACTCCTTAGTCATATCCCTAATAGTGCTGTTAATGAAGTGAGCTCCTTGGTCACTCATCAAAATCCTTGGGAATACAAATATAGTGATTACGTGCTCAAACAAGAAGTGTGTTGTCGTCTCTGCATTGCAATGTTTTACTGGTGCTGCTTCTTCCCATCTTGTTAGGTATTCTGTCGCAGTGATAATGTACCTCGCTCCTGACCTTTTTGCTGGTGGGTTAATTGGTCCCACAAAATGTATTTCCCATTTGTCGAATACCTGTAAGGTTACTTGTGGCATCAGGGGCATATCATCCCTTCTATTTGGTTTACCAACCCTATGGCATACATCATATTTCTAGCAGTAGTCGCTTGAGTCTCTGTGAATATTCGTCCACCATATTCCTACATGCAATACCTTATGCACGGTAGCTTTTCGCACATAATGACCTCCTGTTATTCCCTCATGGGATTCTGCTAAGATCCTTGGTATTTCATGCTCTAGCACACATCTTATCAAGATGCTATATGTGCCCATTTTGTGAAATTTTCCTGCAATCAATTGATAGTCTACAACCCTCACTACCAAGTTTTTCTTCTGTGCAGTGTCAAATTCCTATGGCATAGTCCCTGTACTAAAGTACTAGATGATTTTTGCGAAGTATTAATCGGCTATTTGGAATGAAAACACATGTGCATCAGGATATTTGACCTCTATATTTGTAGTTTCCTTCCCATTTGTGATCCTTGACAGGTGATCAGGTCCTATGTTTAACTTTCCTTGTTTGACTATCACTTCAAAGTCAAATTCCTGGAACAGTAATAACCATATACAAATTTTGCCCCCCAACATTGGCTTGTTGACGAGGTATTTGAGCATTGAATGGTATGTGAACATATTGAAATGTTTCCCCAATAAATAATTCCTAAATTTTTGAAGCTCATAGAACATCGCTAAGCCTTCCCTTTCTGTGGTATTATGATTTTTCTCTGATTCTGACAGTTTTCTGCTAGTAAATGCTATAGGATGGTCTGATTCTCTTGCTCATGGTTGTGCCAGAATAGCTCCAAGAGCTATGGATTATGCATCTACATGGATGTGGAGCATATTTTCCCAATATGGGAATACCAATATTGGTGAGGTTACCATCATTTCTTTCAGGGTGACCAATCCACGCTGACAGTCCTCATTCCATTGAAGCTTGTTGTCTTTTCTTAAAAAAAAATCCATTGGTGCAATAATATCCGCATACCTCTTTATAAACTTCCTGTAGTATCCTATGTGTCCTAATGTTTCTCTCAATTGGTGGAATGTTCTTGGTGGTGGTAGGTTAACAATTACTGCAATGTTGGAACGATCTACTAGCATACTATATGTCCCAATAGTATCCCAAAAGTTGTTCTAAATATGAACTTATTGATATTTAAGGATATTTGACATTTTCTGCATCTTTCTAACATCATTCGCAAGACCTATACATGGTCTTTCAACAGACTATAGAATGTCCAATCGTCTAGATATACCTCTTGAAACTGGTGTATGAATTCCTTGAATGCCGCTATAACTACTCTGAAAAATATTGTTGGTGCATTCTTCAGTCCAAACAACATGAATGTATACTAATAGGATCCCCATTCTCTGGAAAAAGTGGTCTTGTATCTATATTCCAGTGCTATCTTGATCTGATGGCATCCCGAGAATCCGTCGGTGAATGAATAAGCTTCCTTTCCTCCTACATTCTCCAACACTTCATCTGTGAAAGGAGTAGGGAATGGGTCATGTAGGAACGCATCATTCAACTTCCTCAAGTCGACACTTATTCTTATCCCACCTTGTTTCTTCTCCTGAACTACCATCGAGCTTACCCATTATGATTCCTCTACAGGTTTTATGATTCCATCCTCTAACATCCTATTGAACTTGGCTTTGGATTTTTGCTTATATATCGAGTTTAGTCTGTATGGTCATTGTCTGATCATTCTTGCCTCATCTCTAAGAAATATCTTCATTTCGCCTAGCTCTCCTTCTATGCATTTAATTTTTGTGAACATTGTTGGGAACAGGTTGTTGTACTCGCGCAGTAACTTTGTTATACTTTCCACTATTTTCTCATCCCAATAGTCTCCAATGTTGGCCATTTTGGGATTCTCAACTGTCCCAATGTTGAGTTTCTTCACCTTTATCAATGCAAAATTTACTTTTGATTCAAGAGGTGGACCTTCCAGTTCTCCTTCTCCTTCACCTTCCTCAATCTGAATATCGCACGAGTCATCTTCATTTGGTGCTTCTTCCTGCATGTGGTAGCATGACAATAGTTCCTTTATTATCTGTTTGTTTTGTTGTTCTTCTTCTGTCATGAGTTCAACTTTTGATTGTTTAATGAATATCACCTGTATGATTTGTTTAAGTGTTGTGTATATGTTGGGTTTCTCATTCTCAAATGAGAAAGTTACTGTAATTTTTTTTTTTAATATTTTCCAACTCGTCGTTCCTATGCGCAGTTCCTATTCCACATACCAATTTGTTGGGATGGATTCTAATGTGTGAAAAAAATGGTGAGGCCATTCCTATAGTGGTGTCATTTTCCATAGAATTCTCCACTTCTCCAAGTGTTTTGTTGGTGATCCCTGTCCATCATATTTTTGTAGCTGGTTACTTTCTTGTTCTGCACCAAACCTAATGTGCAGCAAGCACTTAAATTGGTACAAGTATTTCACTATTTCTTTGTGCACCTCCCACCATCTTGAAGGTGTTGCATTGAGTGTTATATCTAGGGCTAAGAGCCTCTGATTTTCTAACACTTCATACTCATACCATGCTAAGAATTATTCTAGTTCATTCACCCCATGGAATCTGGGAGGTTCTCTTATCTCTATACCTAGCCATCTTGCTRCRCGGTMTATTCTTGCACATCTTCTTGTGGAGACTTCGTGTAACCTCTACTGCCAATTTTCTAAGACCAAATATGACTCWGACGCACATGAGGTGATCCTTCACCAATTGAGTAYCTCATATGTAGTTGGGTTCACGTAATCTTCATGTCGCGCAATTTTTCTGTGCAAATGGTTAATTTCCTCCATGTCCAAGCAAGTAGGTTCTATGAACCTTTCCCCTTCAAATGGGTCCAATGACGCAATGAATCTGTATTCTCMTGAATAAAAGGTCATATTCCACGTCTTCATGTTGATTATGGTCTGGTTATCAAAGTCCCAATCTAAGCCAAGCAATGTTGGATAAGGTATTGTTCCATCCACTATCTCGATTACTTTGAAGTCGAATTTAGTCCGTACTCCATCCAGATCTACTATTATGCCTTTTAGTCTTCCAATTGGTAGAACTCTATTTTGATTTGCTAGTTTCAGCTGACCAGGTGAATATCCTAATGTGTGTTCTCCCATACATTTCCATGTATTCTTGGGTAATACATTGACTTCGGATCCTAAATCCAATATAATATATCCCATGTTGGCATTCAGCCTGAATTCCCTACTTGTTATCCTCCTTGTATGTAGGTGATTGATTGTTTTCTATTCTAACTTTCCTTCTTCTTCTATGCTACATCTTTCTAGAATATTTTGTAATACTTTAACATAGGATTGATTATTTAGTATTCTAACACATGATTGAAAAAATAAATTAATCGTACTTACTTGTCCCAGTTGTTATGTTTCTTTAGTGTGAGCTAGAGATGGAGGCATATCATACTTTGGTACTTCCTTATTATGCTACACAGTTGATGTTGATGCAATGTCTGGCTTAAGGAATTCTTTTTTGGCTTGCTTGAATTTCTCCTTCTCGTTCTGTGCATCAAACTGCTTCCTTGGTTCGACATTCTTCTTCACCCATTGGTGTTGTACTAGCTCTTGTCTTACTACGTAGTTTATTGTTTTATCTCCTCCCCATGTAGCTATGTTGATGTTTCTTCCTTAATCCCTTGCTTCTGCTGAGATCCACTAAACATTATGAATTTTTTTATTCCTCTTTTCCAGGATCTTCCCTAATAGTGTGAGACATTCTTCTATGTCATGATCTGATGCACAATAATACATACAGGTCATTGGTGGAAGTGGACATTCTCTTGCATAGTGTCCTAGTTTTTGACAATTGTGACATACCACTGGTCCTCTACTTCTTCCAAAGCCTCCTTTTTCTCTTCCTTTCCCTATGTAGCCAGCTCAATCCCCTCACGACACATTATAATTAGGAGCTTGGTTATACCACGTCGTATTATACTGTGGCTACGTGTTATTATATTGTGGTTTCATAGTGTTATATTTTTGTTTTGCAGTGTTATATTGTTGTTGCACAGTGTTGTACGAGGATGGTACTTGGTTAAAATGAGGTGTGAATTTCCCAATCATCATTTCTTCCTTCACACTGTATCCATCTGATGTTCTTTCCCTCATAAGGTCCATGGTTATGCAATCTTTGTGATCATGGCCCACTGAATTGAAAAAGTTGCAATACGAGCTCTTTGGTATTGTCTGTTACTTCTGCATCATTGGGCAATGGTATGGATCATGACCCAGTTTCTTATATATCTCACACCAGAGTCCTCCTATAGGTAATGGGTTTGAAATTCTTTCTACCATGTGTTGTACGAATGTTGGACATTCATTCTTATGCTGTCCTTTTGTCCTACATGTGGTACACCAAAATAATTATCTTTTGTCCTTACTTTTTTTCTAGTTTATATGGAACGTTAATTTCTTCAACTCCTCTATGGCTCGATCTATCTTCTAATATTGGTTTTCTTCCAGTTGTAGGGTTGCCTGCATGTGAAAATTTTGTTGTCACAACGGGTACTTCAAGTTTGGTAGTAGTGAATTGGCAAACAAATGCCTATGTTACATATCTGTCATGATGTATTTTATCATTCCCTTCATTCGTTTAAATATCTAGTCAACCTCCCATACAAATTCTCTTGGTTTCTGTCTAATCTCTATCATCTTGTTCATGTATTGATCCTATGAACTAAAAATCGTTTTGGTTGTCCCTGGCGGACTGTTTGCAGCTAAACTCATGTACCAATATAGTGCACGATTTTTGAGTTGAGAAAAATGTACAAATATTCTCCTTATTACTTTAGTTTGTGATATATTCTTTGTTGAATTTTTGATTAATTTGAAGTAATTAGGGAAGAAAATGATTAAAAAGTCTTTAGGAAATATTATTGAATGATATTAGATATTTTCTGAATTTTGGTTTGAATTGTTTTGATTTTATGAAAAAAATGGGCAAATGTTATTCACTCAAGATAGTTAAGAAGATCATGAAGATGCACAGGCCATTGAATATCAAAGAAACCAAACACAAAATAGTTTAAAGGAAGATTGACTCTTTATTTTGTAATATTCATAAATAGTAAAAGCAGTCCTGAGGATCTCTCGATCCTCAGGATAGCTTAATTTACTTATTTCATTGTGATATTTAAATGATAGTGAACAATAGAGAGAAAATGAAGGAATTTAAGAAAGCATTTGGATCTCTTAATTGTTGACATTCTCTACAAGCAATCCCTTTGTAAATGATTTACCAGTTATTGAATTAATGAAAGATTCAAGCGTTTTGAGTATTTTTGCGTACTGAGTTTTTTGTAGCAGTACCTTCTTAAGACCGTGGACCTAGTTTGAAGGAGCTACTATATCATTTGTAATTGTATCAATTCTATTATAGTTCTATGATTTGAATTTCCTTTCAAACAGTTAGATAGACTTGATAATGTGTTGATTCTTTTATGAATTGGTTATGTTGTTCCATTTGCAAAGAATAAATGTTCCATTTGAAGATTATCGATTGTTGTTCCATTTCCATTTGTTGTTAGTTTATCGTTTGTGAATTCACTTCATTTTTGCACACATTGTTCCTTTTATCAAATTCACATTTGTTGTTCCTTTTGTTTAATTCACATTTGTTTTCCCTTATTTAATATTCAGTAATTCGTTGTTCCTTTCCAGTAGATTAATTAATCATTGAGAGATTGATTCATTAAGTGTTTTCGCATATTAAATTATTGTTCTTAGATAAATGAATTCAGTAAATTGATTGGTTTTTTGATTCATGGTGTGTTATTGTTCAGATTACAATTATGTTGATTGATTTATTGAGTTTCATATTTTTTAGTCAATGCATGAAGAAATTGATTATTGCAGTAATTTAGATTAACTCATATTTGTTGTAGTTGAATCATCTACATGATTTAAACCTCTACGAATACCCGCATAGACCTTGCTAACATTCTTGAGAGAAAAAACGAATCCTCGGTTCATAAATTAATGTGAGACTAAGGTTTTTTTTAGGACATCTTTAGATCCCAACATTTTGGCACCGTTGCTGGGGAGAATGTTAAAGATGGCATAGGTTGCATCTTTGGAGGATGAAGTATTGAAAATGGAAGGTAAGAACCTACATAGGAAACAAGTAAAATTCTTGTTCCAATACCTACCTTCAGTTGATGCATAGAGGTTATATAAGTGCATAGAATTTGTGTCAGTGTGTATGACTAAGAAGAAAGAACCTGCAAAAAAAAAAAAAAATGTTACCAAAAACTACAAAATCCCAGGGCCTGGTGCCCCTTGGAAGGAGCACATTCATAGATGAAATCATCCAAAAAGTTGAATCTCAAGCCTTGGTTTGACCTTGAAAAGGTTCTACCCAAATCCCTCAAGCAACAAATTCATCAACTGCAACTCATGCTGAGGTTCATAGAGGAACTGAAGGGACTAAACAAAGTCTCCAAAATACACAAACTCCAGTTTTTAGTCCTCCAGACGAGGGAAATTATTGTAATTTGAAATAAGGAGAAGGGGAAACCAATTGATTTTCTGACGCAAACCAATCACCAATAGAACCCGAATCTCATGTAATCCTGATAGAAGAAGGAATACCTGAAATACTAGACATAGGTAGCGCAATTAAATCTCCTAAGGGACCAAGTAATCAATCACCTCGAATAGAACACCTAGACCAAGAAATACCTGAAGGCTATTGGCACATCTTCTACCAAATGGTACAACAAAATCAACCATGAACACAAACTTTGACATTGGAATATCCTATAGTTGATCAGGTTACTAATTCCCCAATGAAATCCATTCCACTACAAAATCTTCCAACCTTCAACTGATTGATCTCAGAGGACCCTGACATGTTCTTATTCGAGTTTGATGTCCCGTGTAGAGGCTAGGACTACACCTCTGAACCCCATAAACTAAAGCTATTTTCTTCCAGTTTGAAAGGATAATATTTATGGTGGTTTATAGGATTAGGGGGAGGAACTATAAATTCATGGGATGAAATGAAACAAGACTTACTTATGAAATATCAAGACTATTGTAGAAACAGTGATTTAAAGGATAAAATCTTTAAAATGACTGCAAGGGAAAATTAAACACCAGAAGAATATGTTGGAAGACTTCAATATAACTTGCAGAGATCACCTTACGGTACAATACCAGGTGAGGTACTTAAATCCACTCTAATAAAAGATATGAAAGATGAATGGGTAGAAACATTGAATTTAATGAGAAAAGGTGATATTTATAAAGAAACATATGATGACATTGTCCAATTGTGCATCAGGTGTTCATGTGGAAGTACATGAACCAGATTAGGAATATGAACCCCCATCACCAGAAGTAGCAACATTACTAGAGGGAATGTCACCCGAGCACAAATTGGTAATCTTTTAGAAAATTTTAAAACATACATTTTGGGTACTCTGACTACACAATTGGATGTTCTGTAGGTTAAACAGAAACAAGAATAAGAAGAAAAATCATTGGCTATATTGTGTCCATGATGTAGAAGGAAACATGGTTCAAGGGAGTTTCCCTTGGACGTAGTTCAAACCTGCGCCATATGTGCCAAAGACCATGTGACAAAGAAATGGCCATCACTCCCAGGACTAAAAGTTGTCTTTAAAGAAGAAGAAGAAGAAACAAAACTAGTATATATAATGGCTTAGCATCGCTAGTGGCAAGCTCGACCCCCAGGTACACTACAATATCCTTCTTCTTTCTTTTATGGATAGTATAATCAACATCATAATTCTGGAAACACATGGAAGGGCCAACCTTTTGCTAACCCCACCTAGCAGTCCCAAAAATATCCTACTACACCCTGGCCAAACCAACATGTTGATAATATTACTTCGACTAACTTGCAATAATATACCCCATTTTGGCAGAATTCAAATAATAACCCCTATCCTTCACAGTGGACTAGCACATCTTCCCAAGCCCCCAATTGGACTCAAAACTGGAAGCGCCCATGGGACTTACCAATCAACCCATGGGAATGGATCCTCAAGATTATCCCACTTTACAAGCTCCAATTCAATTACCCCATAATCCTCAACCTCAAATGCGCCCTCAACTACTAGCTCAACCCAACCCAAATCCTAACGACAGACTAGTCCAACTCGTGCAAATTGTTGAAAATTTAGAAGATGGAAATTTTGCGGGTGCAACAAACTTTGGTTGATATCAAGGTGTGTAATTTATCCCGAGGAAAGAAATGTTCATCAAGAACAAAAAAATTATATACAAACAACATTAAAACCATCGACTATGGTCATAACAGAAGAAACATAACAAGGGGAAAACACAGTCGAGCAACATAATCCTAATGAAGACATAATTTCTCCTCCATGGTTTCTTGAGAGGCTAATGATAGAAAAAAAAACTGTATATCATTGTGGAACTAAATAATCTATGTGTTAAAATTCCACTCCTACAGGCTTTTCAACATACTCCTATTTATGAAAAAACAATTAGAGAATTATGTGGGAAGAAGCCAATAAGGAAAATTAAGAATCCATCAACTGTTCATGTGGTTGGAACTTTGTCCGATATTATTCTAGGAAAGAAGGATCCATTCAAGTACACAGACCCAGGGAATCTTGTGTTAATGGTTCAGATACAGTGTTTTTTTTTCCAAATACACTACTGGATTTGGGGGTAGCCATCAATATTTTGACCACCGAGACCTGTAATGTCCTGGGTATCACCTCCTTCGAACCTACTTCAACTATGTTAGAATTGGCTGATATATCAGTGGTTAAACTAGTGGGAACATTACAAGACATAGCAATCTCGGTCAACTCTTGGAAATACCTAGCTGATTTCCTATTTATCAACCTAAGAAGTAGACTCAATACACACCCATTGATATTGGGATGACCCTGGCTAGCAACAAAAGATGCATACATAGGATGTCTCACAGGAAACATGACAATTTTTAGAGGAAGTGCTATAAAGAACCTTATCATGTATCCTCCAGCTACACCAAGTCTTGATGTCATACATCAGCAGTTGCAACCACCTAGATATCCAAGAGAAAACCTATGATCTCCTCTCGCATTGGAAGAATCTCTTGGGTTCAAAAATCAACTAGAAGATGATGTGATCAATAACTTCATTAACAACCAAACTGTGGTAATCAACCCAGCATGTCAAATGCTAAAAGATGTTTTAGATAATGAAGCACAGGGAGATCCTTTGGAAGAATTGATGGAGAAACAAATTCCTACTATTGTTGTCCATAACAACATTTCATTTGAAATCACAATAGGAAGATTTCTTAATATTAATGCCAATTTGAATGAGAAACAAGAAAAAAAAATTGATTTAGATCCTTTCTAAATATCAATAGGATTTTGCTTGGGAGCATCCCGACATGAAGGGAATTGATCCCCAACTCTGTACACATCATATCTATATTGAAAAATATGCCTGACCCATCCGACAGCCCCAACGAAGATTTAATTCTCATCTCAGGGACGTTGCTAAAGAATATTTACAGAAACTGTTGGATGAAGATTGCATACATCCTATTTCAGACAACCGGTGTGTCTCTCCACTAGTAATCATCGCTAAAAAGAATGGGAATTCGAGAATCTGTGTATATTACAAAGAACTCAATAAATCTACCCAGAAGGACCACTTTCCCTTACCTTTTATTGATAAGGTCCTTGATACTTTAGTAGGGATGAATTTTTTATACTTCCTAGATGGCTTGAGCGGTTATAATTAGATGCAGATTGCTCTGGAAGACCAGGATAAAGCTACATTTACATGTCCCTGGGGTACCTTCGCATATTCAGTATTTCCCTTTGGATTATGTAATTCTTCATCCACATTCCAGAGAGATATTTTTAGCAAATTTTTTAATTTAATTAATGGACTTTAAGTTTACATGGATGATTTTACCCCTTATGGAACTAACTTTGATCAAGATTTAAGCAGTGTGGAGAAAGTATTCAAACGATGCATTCCTACCAGGGTCTGTTTGAGTCATGAGAAATGTCATATGATGATGACTGGAGGTGTGGTACTAGGACACTATGTTTTTGCAGATGGAATCAAGGTAGACCCAACAAAAATAGAGTTAATCCTTAATTTGCCTACAACTTGTACACAAACCGAGGTACATAGTTTCCTTGTCTGTGCAGGATATTATCGGAGATTCATAGAAAAAAATTTGGGAATAAATGCACCTTTACATGATTTAACTGGTAATGTGGAATTTAAGTGGTCTGATAAATGTGATGTTTCCTTTAGATAACTTAAGAGGTTAGTTTCAACATAACCGGTGATGAGAGGAGCAAATTGGAAATTACCATTTCACATCTCTTCAGATGCATCAGATATCGCTATAGGCACTATCCTTGGATAGGAAGAAGACAAGAAACCTTATGCTATTTATTTTATTAGCAAAAATCTTACCCTTTCCGAATTAAATTACAGAGTAACAGACAAAGAATTTTTAGTTGTTATACATGATATTAATAAATTTCTCCACTATATAGAAGGATACCCAATTATTTTGTATGCTGATCATTCTTCTATAAAATATTTTGATAACAAACCAATTATTAATGGACGGGTTACTCGATGGTTTTTTCTATTTCATGGATTCAACATCAGCATTAAGGATCAACCGGGAAGAGAGAATATTGTTGTAGATTTCTTGTCTTGTGTACCCAAAACAGATAATTCTTTGACAGTTGAAGACCAATTTCTAGACGAACACCTATTCATTGTGACTATTAAGACTCCTTGGTACGCGGATGTGGCTAATTATTTGGCAGATGGGAAATTACCACCACACTTGTCATCAAGAGAAAGGAAATTAATCGTTCAGTGCAGTGCACGGTTTACCTGGATTGGTCGATATCTTTTCCACATGGGGTATGATATTTAGATCTGAAGATGTATCAAAGACGATGAGATTATTGATGTCTTAAAGGTCTGTCACGATGAGCCCTGTGGCAGGCATTTTGCAGACCACAGAACTGGGCATAAGGTTTTACAGATGGGCTATTATTGGCCCTTAGTATGTAAATATGCAAAGAAGTATGTCTAGGCCTGTGATAGTTGTCAGAGGATGGGACGACCAGGCCAATATGATGAAATGCCCCTACAACCACAAGTGGTGGTGAAACCTTTCAAGAGATAAGAACTAGATTTACGTTGGCCCCTTCAACCCAAAATCAAACCAGAAAGATTATATACTAGTTGCAATAGACTATATGACCAAATGGGTAGAAGCAATGGCCTTATCAAATGCAACTAAGGAATCAGTCATTAAATTTCTCTTTGAACTATTTGTATGCTATGGATTACCCAAGGAAATAATCACTAATGGAGGGTCTCAATTTACAACACATAAAATCTCGGCCACTCTGCACAATTATTACGTTAAACACATGGTTACCTCCCCATGCCACCCATAGGAAAACATGCAAGTGGAAAGTACCAGTAAGGTCTTGGAAGCAATCTTGACAAAAAAAAATTCAACAAACCGTCAAAATTGGGCAGCCGAGCTTCCAAATTCCTTATGGGGTTATCGCACAACATCGTGTAACACTACTGTCTACTCTCCTTATTACCTAGTATTTGGAAAAGAACATATCTTTCCAATTGAATTTGAGATCAAGACTCGAAGAATGGCCTAGGAAATTTGAATGGACATTATAGAGGCAAACACATAGTGCTTAAAACATCTCACTGAATTAGATGAAGCACACTTGTTTTCCCTGCAGCACACAGCTATTATTCAGCAGCAAAGAGCCAACTAACATGACAAGCATATCAAGAATAAATCCTTCCGGAAAGGTGATTGGGCGCTTTTCTATGATTCCATATTTCAGTATTTTACTGGGAAATTGCAGATAAGGTGGCTGGGACCATATGAAATCAATGAAGTTCATGATAATGACACTCTCACTTTAGTTAACATCGACGAGTCTGGTTCTCCTTTTTTGGTAAATGGACATCGGTTATGACTCTACCATCAGTCGCTTTGAAAAGAATCATTTTTCCAAGAAGTAACCAATGGTCCTACTATTCAGATTTTAGCTGGCTGGGAAGGTAACCCAACAACTTCAACTCCATAAAATTGTTGTTTTTGTCAGCACTGTACATATTGTATATAACTTTCTTTAAATATTTGATTGAGTTTTAAGTTTTTATTTTCTAGGAAGATCACTATAAAGCATTTTGGGGAACAAAAAATAGAAAAGATGACTATAATGAAATATAATTAGCACTCTTTTTTGTTCCTTATTCTAACTTCAAATATCTCCTGTCTCACTTTGAAAAATCCATTGAATATAAACCTTGTTTTACACAAGAGAAGAATATGTCATGTTCCACAACAAAAAGTTAGGCGACTGCACTAAAAGAATTCATAGTTGTAGTAAATAGAAAATGAATGCATGACACTGCAAACCATACACTACTGCGATCATTGAATCGAATTTCCCGTAAAATTAAATGATCTTAGTTGATGAGTAATCAATCCTAGTTTCGCTAAAAATTTCTGCAGGAGGTATCCAATTACTTAATTACATGGTTGAATTTGAACATCAATGCCATTTTTCTCGAACGTAACAGCTATCGTTCCCTTTGTTGTGATTGTTGTTCCCTTTGTGGGTAGTGTCATTCATTCGAACGTAACAATTGTCGTTCCCTTTGTTGTGATTGAGGTTCCCTTTACTAGTAGTGTCATTCATCGAACGTAAAAATGGTCATTCCCTTTGTTGTGATTGTTGTTCCCTTTGTGGGTAGTGTTGTTCACTTGAATGTAATGACCGTCATTCCCTTTGTTGTGATTGCTTTTCCGTTTGTGGGTAGTGTCGTTCATTTGAACGTAATATCTTTCGTTCCCTTTGTTGTGATTGTTGTTCCCTTTGTGGGTAGTGTTGTTCATTCGAATGTAACAATTTTTGTTCCCTTTGTCGTGATTGGCATTCCTTTTTTTCAAGTAGCATTGTTCATTCGAAAGAAACAACTGCTGTTCCTTTTTGCGGTTGTTCCTGTTGTTGTTCCTTTCCTTGAAAATCATGATTTTTTACCAACAACATGTGTTTTTTTATGACTACCCCTAATACGTTTAGCCATTCCTTTGGGTATGAACTTCACTAACTAATTTTCAACAACATCACTTCTAATTATCATAGTAACAATTTGTCATTTTCTTTTTTGGACTATCTAGCATACCTTATCAAATTTGTTATGGATTGATTTTTCCGAATTATCTTAATATTGTTCATAATCCTTAACCACCGTAATTCTTTTCTTTCCCCTATATATATACATATAAGTGAATGATATATTTCCTTCAAATAATAACGAGTATAAGGTACATTTTCACTTTTCATTATTTCACTTCTTACGCCATCCCACACTCTTAAGGAGTAGATGAGCCTCCCTTAATAAAGCCTAAAAAAAAAAAAAACAAGGGAAATAATAATTAAATATAAATAAAGAAAATGAACTTCTCCCACAAAGTATAGGGGGTCTCATCATGAGCCAACCTACCACGATCATAAGAGATTAACATAAGTGACATTCCCAATATGGCTACCACACCAAGGAAATGGACTTTGGCATTTAAGGTCAAAGGACAAGAGGTCTCATCACGAGCCGACTTGTTCACTTAGGTTACGATCTAGTGAGTGACATTGTTGTTATCTGGCTACCAAACTAGGATAGTGGCCTTTTTGGGAAAATACTATTAAAACTATTTATTGAAGATACTTGCTCATCTATGGGTTAAAATGCAACCTTGTCGAGGCTATGGATGCCTACTGGCAGCAGTGGCTCTACCTGTGGTATGGAATTTTATCTTAAATACACTAAGTTTTTATTGTGTCCATAGACTTCCTTTCTAAAAAAAGAGGCTATGATTCTATTTATATTCAACACAAGGTAAAGTAACAAAGTTATGACATGTGGCATATTTATAACACGTGAACAAATTAGGACTACCGAGAATATTCTTCCTTAACATATTTGAACATTTCTATTTGAATTTGTACTTTCCACAAAAAGGAGTGATTATCATTCTTGATTAACATTAAAATTATTTGAAAGTTATTAATGATCATTCCCCCAACGAAGACATTGTAATAATTATCCCTCATTTGACTTCCCACCATCATTACATTCATGCATATCGACAGTCGAGCTTGACCTTTTCATTTATCAGGGGGAATATATTCTGCACGATTATCGATAGACCATAATGATTATAGTTAATGGGAAAATTCATATTTATGTATGTCATTGTTGTTCTGTAATGTTTACCATTTCTAGTAATTTGTTCTCATAGGATGGTCTAACTAAGTTTGCAGATGGGAGCGATAGTTGTGCTGACTTGTTTTCAAAAGACATGGGAGGACAAAGAATTCACTACGAGCTTACAATAGTGCAAGTAACCGACCAAGAAAGGGAAATTCTACACCATCTGGGATGGACGCAATACTTTAACATACTGCAAGGATTCGTTGTAAATGTTTCTGTAGAATTTTTCGAAAACATACAGGGAGGAGTCTTAGTAATTCGAGGTATACAAATACCGGTTATTGATTCCATTATAGTTGAGGTAAAAGTCCTCCCAAACGAAGTAACACAGTGGATCGAGAAATACAAAGCACTGAAGGAGGTTGTGGAGTCCTTCCCAGAACCAGTAGAAGAATTCGACAAAAAAGGGAAATGCCTCAACTCCTCTTCTCTCAGCAAACCATGGAAGGAGCTAGCAGGTGTGATACATAGATATATCACATGAAATGGGTGATATGACGCGGTGTGACCTCTGCACCTCAAGCTGTTAGAAGTACTAAAACAAATTTCAGTGATAAATTTACCATTCTTTTTTAATACCATGCTTCATGAAGTCATCGGAAGGACCCAAAAAACCAAACACCCTGCTAATGTAATTAGTCATCACGGGTTAGTAAAATTGATAGTAAAAAAGGCCTTAAACCATACACATATCTTTGGGACACTTAATTGATCCCGATAGGCCCCTACAAATTGAGACACCTGAAGTCCACCATGAAATTCCCTCACAGGGAATTGAAGTAGCCAAGAGAGAAGGAGATAATGCCCAAATTGAAATTCCAGTGCCCCAACCTAAAATGGAAGCACACCTCATTTCGTTGGAAGAAAATCAGATCATCCAGGAAGGAACATCAAATAAGAAGAGATAGAGAACAACTTATGTTCCTGAAACCTTCACTGTAAAAAGACAATACAACCTGAAAGCACTCACGAAACTGTACAAGCAGAACAACCATCACATGAAATCCCTGTAGAACATCAGGATGGTTTCTTCAAAATTTATGAATAAGAGATGGCCCAAGTATTGGGAAATTTAGGGTTATCTCTTACTAAATATACAGATAGGTCTGGAGAACCCAAAACACAAACTTCTTCTCATTCAAACCCTGTATTTGATCTTCCTGATATGGAGATTCCATCTCCTAAAGGAACATAGCAACTACAACCCTAGTTTGATGAGAACAATCCTTCATAACAACCAGAGCACCTAGAAGATACAGGGAAGAATTTACTAGTTGATCAAGGTGGGGAAGAACTTGAAATTTCCCATAGACAGAAAGAAACAGTAGGAAAAGGAAATAACAAAATCAAAAAATTAAAACAAGAAAACATGACATTGAGGAAAAAGGTTAAGAAAATAAAAGTATTAAAACAAAAATTGGCAGATTGAAAGAAACAATTAGACAATTTACGTAGTAGTTGGAACAGGATGAAAAATCCTACAATAAGAAGAAATCTAAGAGGGCTAGAGTACAAGGAAGAAATCCACTTCCTAGAAGGACAGTTCACACCAATTATGTTGGAACACAAACATAATTGCATGCTCCTTTGGAAACAGTTGAAATAGAAACTCAGACAGATGCTCCAATAACAATAGAAACATTTGTTCATATTGAAGAAGTATCTTAGTCCCCTGAATAGGATGCCATTATTAAAAGGTTGGAAGCAGAACTAGAACAATCCCGACAAACCCTAACTCAATGCAGAATTGAAATGGTAACAGTGTCAAAACATCAGAAAGTTGTCAGACAAGTTCGAGCCATGTCAACAATTGAGAATGAGACTTCTGTTGAGCTCATCAAAGCTAAAAAAAAAGTGAAGAAGGTACAGGGCCAACTCAATGGATATTTGGAGAAAAACAAAGAAATTTTCTCTATTTATTCTGATATATTAGCTTGCAGAGCCCCTGCTACTAATTATGCCCTACTTTTATTATAACATTATCTATTATTGAAAGTGAAAGCTATTAGGGTAGACACACCTTCTGAGTTCACCATTGTTTCTAATTTTGTTTCATGTTTTAAAGAACAAGAGGATGGAGTACAATACTTTTTGTGTGAACTATATCTTCACAACTTCATCCTAGGAGAAAACAGAAAAGAGAATCCCAATCCTTTCACTAGGGACATACAGTTTCAGGCATTCTTTTCTTTTTCCAAAAACCAAACCCGATGGGCTAAAGCACATAAGGTTTTCATGAAAAGGGAGAATGGACTAGACCTATGGATTAGAGGGGAACCTCCTAAATCCTTTGATACCATTATGAAACACATAACATTCATGAAGAGGGAGAAGGTTATGGAATATTTAGCTCCTATCTATAGGCATGTTGTACATTCAGGTCTAATGTATTTTAGAAAGATTAAAGAAGAAGCCCTTTATGTTTCCAAATCAATATGGAATGTCTCTTCAAATGAATTCAAGAACATGGAACCATTTGGTTTAAGAACTTTTCACGCAGCCACTTTCAGGTTAGAGAGGTATGCCATAATTATCATGGATGAAGGGCTTCCTGGATTTGATGTAGGTACAGTCCTCCCATTATTTGGTATCCCCCATAGGGTTATTAGAGTTATTATGAAATTCATAATAAAAGGGAAGATGATTCTTTTGAAGAGCTTAAAGGTAAGCATGGGTTTCGAATACCTAGAGAAGAGACCTCTCCTCCCTTCAGTATCACTGCTTTACATGTAAACTCTCTTGTTGCACAAGGACATGAAAAAAGATAAGATGGGGGGTGTGTTGAGTTGAGAAAAAGGTACAAATATTCTCCTTATTACTATGATTTGTGATATATTATTTGTTAAAGTTCCAATTAATTTGAAGTAATTAGGGAAGAAAATGATTAAAAAGTCTTTAGGAAATATTATTGAATGATATTAGATATTTTCTGCATTTTGGTTTAAATTGTTTTGATTTTATGCAGAAAATAGACAATTGTTGTTAACTCAAGATAGTTAAGAAGATAATGAAGATGCACATGCCATTGAAGATCGAAGAAATCAGGCACAAAACAATTTAAAGGAAGATGGACTATTTATCTTGTAATCTTCATAAATAGTAAAAGCAATCCTGGGGATCTCTCAATCTTTGGGATAGCTTAATTTACTTATTTCATTGTGATATATAAAGGACAATGAACAATAGAGATAAAACAAAGGAATTTAACCAAGAATTCATATCTCTTACTTGTTGACATTCTGTACAAGCAATCCCATTGTAAATGATTTGCCAGTTATGGAAATAATGAAAGCTTCAAGCATTTTGAGTATGTCTACGTACTGAGTTTTTCATAGCAGTACCTTCTGAAGACCGTGGGCCCATTATGAAGGAGATACTATCTCATCTATAACCGTATCAATTATGTTATAGTTATGTTACTTGAATTTCCTTTCAAATAGTTAGATATAATTGATAATGTGTTTATTCTTTTATGAATTGGTTATGGTATTCCATTTGTAGAGAATAGATGTTACATTTGAAGATTATCGATTAATGTTCCATTTCCATTTGTTGTTAGTTTATCGTTGGTGAATTCCTTTCATTTTCACACTCATTGTTTTGTTTATCAAATTCACATTTGTTGTTCCTTTTTTTTAATTCACATTTGTTGTTCCTTCTTTAATATTCAGTAATTCGTTGTTCCTTTCCAGTAGATTAATTAATCATTGAGAGATTGATTCATTAAGTGTTTTCGCAGATTAAATTATTGTTCTTAGATAAATGAATTTAGTAAATTGATTGATGTTTTGATTCATGGTGTGTTATTGTTCAAATTACAATTATGTTGATTGAGTTATTGAGTTTCATAGTTTTTAGTTAATGCGTGAAGAACTTGATTATTGCAGTAATTTAGATAAACTCAAATTTGTTGTAGCTGAATTATGTACAAGATTTAAACCTCTATGACTATCTACATAGACTCTGCTGACATTCTTGAGAGAAAATATCAATCCTTGGTTGATAAATTAATGTCAAAATAAGGCTTTGTTTAGGACATCTTTAGAGCCCAACAACAATCTCTTTGCGGGATAGCTAACTGTGCAAGTTTAGTGTCCTCCTCTGTGATTTGTTTTGCTTCCCATATCTTTTTGCAGATAAACAAGTGATTCTTCGGGTCCTCCGACGAGTCTCCTTTGAATTCTGGTAACCTGATGGTGGGATCATGTCCTTCCATCCTGTATGTTCAACTAATACCTCTGCGCACTGTAGATACTTAAGTACTGCTCTCTAAACTGGCTCCCCCAGTTGTTGTTATTTGTGTAGATGTACCTCCTGCTATCTTCCTTCTCCCAAAATTCAGTTGTCCAAATGGCGATGTTCTTCTTGGTGTATTAGTTGCACATCGGTTTATCGGTTCCACACTGACACTGAGATGGATAGGAGTGTTTCCTTATATTTCCTCTCTTGGACCTCTCGTCTTCCACTCATATGTTGCATGCAATATTTCATCAATATGCTCCATAGCCCAGAGATCCTCTATCTCCTCTTCTTTACTTTCCAAGCCTTCCCTTGTGGCTACAACTCTCTTCTTGGTGTTTACCTTATATTAGTAGGGTACTCCACTGCACATCTTTCCAGTTGTTTCCATGATCCTCTTGATCTGGTCTTCATCCATAATAATTGGGTTCAAGGAATCCTCCTTCTTTCCTTTATTCCCTTCTCCTTCCATTTCTCCCTCTCTTGTTAGTTCTTCCCCCCTTCCCCCATCCCCGTAGGGAAGTTTCGTTGTCTGACTCCATCCTTATTACACCTTTGTTATATAGTAATATATTAATGGAAGTATATAGCAATCTAATGTACCTACCTCGAAGTCCCTTCAAGAAATCTTGCTCAACTGTGTTGTATGACTTCGCTATATCTACTGCAAATTATGTGATAAATCCGAAAACAATGTTGTCTAACAAGAAATCTACTACATCCGTAAACTTATTATCAACTCATTGTAGCTACGTGATCTCTTTAGGATTCCACTCTAGCTGTCTGATCCTATTTGTAGGATGCCTGTATTTCAAAAAATTTATCCACTCCTATAATACATGTGGGAAATCATAGAAAAATACTTCATGCAAGTCACTGAATACATACTTGTCTAGATATTTGCGCACTATTAACTTTGGAATTCTGTTATCTTTCTATGCAAACTCCAACTCCTTTGTCTTAAGCTGAATTTCTATCTCTTCCTTTGTGGGATTCCATGGTCTCAACATTCCCAACTAGATTCTCATTTATTCAATTATTCATTTTCCGATTCGACATCCTTTTGATGCATATTCCCCCAACCTCAGACACCCAGTCCCATTTTCCTCCACACAACCATCAACAAAAGCATTTTTTTTTTCATATCTACTCTTCTATTGGTCTAGGGGTTTCCTTATGGGGTATTCTTCTTCTACTTTATCCTCATAGATTGAACCTGGTTCATATTTAGTAAGCTTCCCAACAAAATCCCCTTAAAACTATCGGCTCCTATGGTAAACCAGAAGGCAACACATTACATAGAATGTATTGTGCAATCTCACTTGAGATAACTCTATGGGTGGCTGCAATACTCAAGTGTT
This sequence comes from Picea engelmannii, assembly GCA_009831015.1. NCBI lineage: Eukaryota > Viridiplantae > Streptophyta > Pinopsida > Pinales > Pinaceae > Picea > Picea engelmannii. The sequence continues at coordinate 429,675 of ML778413.1, forward strand.
TGCAACCTGAGGCTGATCGAGATCTGAGGTTGTGCACTGTAAACTTTATTCATTCAATCCAACATCTAGTTATATAATTAATTCTATGCCTACATGTGGAATACCAGATCTACTCAGTTGCTTCATTTAACTAACATTTATCAATTAATCAGACATAAATATGCATTCATTCATTAACATAACATAGTGTTACCATGGTTCACCCCTTCCTGGGCTACGTCCACAAAGATCTGGCTCTCAATATTTTATTATAGTTCATGAATATATCACGCCGCACGTGGTTACAATATTAGCTCTCCCTCTTCTACATAGACTCCTTGATTCATGTAAGGCTGACTAGATCGCACTAGGCTCCTCATCATGCAATCTAACCCTCGGGATAGAGTCACTCAATCATTTCTTATCTCACAAGCTTAATGAATCACACAGTTCTTATAACTCTCTCTCTTTATGCCTCTCTCTGTGTTTGTCCTCTCTATTAGCCTCCCCCCATCTCTCTCCTACGTACTACTTATTTATATCCTCGGCTCACCATCCATTACAATGTATTACAAAAAACCTAACCCTAGTGTCGTTAGGTCTTCCTTGAATGCATGTTTTACCTGCTTCTCTTACACGTGCTCCTTTTCCTTCCAGCTATTGTTTCCTCCTTTCATGTTTTTCCTTCAAAAAAAAAATTTCTTCCCGACTAGGCCTACATCCAAGAGTACTCAAGAAACAAGTTGGGGCTCGTGGAGACAAATTCCTTATTGAAAAAGGAAGATATTACTCCTAGTTTGGGAGGGAGCACTGATATGTTATTGACTGATGGACAACCATTTTTCAGTTTGAAAAATGGTTCAGGATGAGAAGTTTCTTTCCAGTTCGTAAAGTGGTTTGAGATTTCTGACGGATAGGCATTTTCCAGTTCGGAAAATGGTCTAGATCGGACAATCATTTTCATAATGAAAATGGTTTGGTAGATTGTTGATGTACCATAGACAACAATTCCCCTTATGGCTAGTGTGGGGGAATGGTCCAGGACAATCATTCTTCTTGGCAGTCACCCTGAGTAGTGGTCAAGTAGAATGGTTCACCTCATCAAGAAATCATTCTTTCAAAGTTAACAGTTGTGAGTAGTTTCAAAGAATGGTCCATTTTGGAGGTTGGTGTAGGACAGTCATTTCCATTAGAAAATGGTCTGAACAATCATTCCCTAGGGAAGAATCATTCTATATAAGTTTCACTATGATTAGTGCCTGAGGAATGGCCCAGTTAGGTGAATGGTCCATATTCAACCATCGGGGACATGCATTCGCTAGGGAAGACTCGTTCTGTCCAGGTTGCACTATGATTGGTGTCGAAGGAATGGCCCAGTTAGGTGAATGGTCCAGGCTAAGAAATCAGGAACAATTATTCTTCTATGCTTGAGAAGAATAGTTTAGATATCCCATGGATGATTTTTTACTAAGGCTAGATGCTCTTCCAGATCTCAGAGATGTGAGTGGAATAATGGCCCAGATGACTCAATTTATATCATGATATTGTTTTATGCAGGTTGATATTAGATGATACAATTTTTTTTAAGACTGTATGTCTCTGGAAGGTAGATGTATGCTGCTATGGTGGATGTGTTCCACTCGTTGTGAATATGCATAACTGACTAAATAGTTGTGTGTTATTTGTGTGGTTGTGTACCAATGGATAGTAGTTGTGTACTACTATGGATAGAGACAATTGTGTTCTATTGAAAGGCATTGTTCTGATTGCCATGAAGACTATCAATAGTGTTGGAAATGATTATCATCTATACGGATAGTTAGTGTGATGGTGGACAAACATTCTCCAGGAGGAAAATGGTCCAGGACGTCTATTCTTCTAGGATGTATGTCTGTATTAGAATAATAGTCCTTGTAGCCCATGGCGTGGCTTCTAGCATCTATTGGAATAGTCATTCTTCTAGGACACACATCTGGATTAGAGGAATGGTTCTTGTATCACTTTGTGGAGTGAATGACTAATCCCGCATCATACCTGATTTATCAAATGGAGTATGGATTTGAGAGATGATACAGTTGATGCTATCAAATGATACTGATAGTGATAATGGTGCTTGTTATTTTATCATGATATAGCTTGTGTGTCTATGATGATGCTACCAGTTGAATGGTATGTTTGTGCTCAAGACCATTACCTTTAAATAAATCCCTAGTGAGGAGGGAGTGTTGATATTATGGTAGATACTAGAGATATTAAACCTCCACGTGTAACCTTGAGAATAATGGAATATTTCGGGAAGCAATAAGAAACACTAAAGCATTGAACATAACCCTAGAAGACAAGTCATCTAAAGAAAATAATTAATATTGATTTTTTATCCTCTAGAAAGAGAAGTCGACCCAGAAAACTAAGGAAGAGCAGTATAAATACAGGATGTCATAGCTCATTTGGACACACATAATTCTCAACTGCGGAAATCTAGTGTGCACTATAGAAATTTAGTAAGTGCGCAAGTCTAGAGAGTAGTTGCAGTTGCAGCTACTGCAACTTGTATTTTCAATTTTAGGCTTGGAATTTCTCTTGGTTATGGTTTGGACTTTCTTCCTTGTGAGATACATTTCCTTCAAGGTTAAGGTGCTTGGGGGTGGCTTCGGCCTATGGTTGGGTTGGAATATTTCTATATTATCTATGGTTAAATGAGCACACCTACTTTTCTAACAAATTCCACCCATTTGGATGGATGAAACTTATTTTCACTGCGAAATCAACAACTACCGAGTCTTTCAAGTTCCATTCGGTACTAAAGGGATCATAACTTAGGTCTTTCGATGGGATTGACCCTGAAATGCCCTACAATATCAATAAAATTTGTGTCAGATAAGGGGATTTGAGGGAAATAAGATGCAATAGAGAAATTGATCTATGTGTTAGTGTAACACCCCAAGGCCTAGCCCCTCTTGAATTGTAATTATGTTTATAGGTTGGTGAGAAAAGTTTTTATAAGCTGGAAGAATTATGTTTTTATTAGGCCGAAGAGCCTATATTCTAAGGCCAATGAGACTAATTTTTGTATATGAAAATAAACACATCATTAATAAAATTACACCGATGCGTGTAGACCCACCACGAAGAAAGAGTTATGGGGGACTAAGATCCACTAGGTAGGTTAAGGGAAGGGGCTAAGTGTCTAGGAATAGGGGCTAATCTAGAGAGCTTACCTCTAAAGGGATAATATTATATTATTATTTTCAAAAGGATAAGGTTGACATAATCTATGTTGTCCTAAGTTTCTATGGGAAAGGGAACGAGTGTTAAGTGGAGTTCATGCAACTTTAGGAAGACATGTGTCAACCTGGCTGCATGCAGTTTATAGCTAGGAAAGCCATCTCATTGGGGGTTCTCTCTCCATTCTCTCGACCGTCACCACTCTCGCAAGTCTTCCATACTCCCCAAGGATCCACGCATTCAACCATTTCCTTCATCGTCGACCCCTACATCATTCACGCTCTTGGGAACCTACAGGCATTTAGAGCTACCCCGTACTTTTCCTGTGAAGCACAACACACCTATACCTTGCATGATCTTGTACCATGCATTAACAGTTTTTTGTTTCTACCAACGTAGTTCCTTGACTGAGCATTGATTGTTTCCATCATCTGATCTATATCGATCTTTGATGTTCCCATTACCCTTACTTGAATTGACTTATGAGCTAGACTAAATAAGTAGGTTGTCATGCCTACAAGAAAATCTCTCCAGGTTAGAGAGGTTGTTGGGGAAGCAATTTTTCCCAGAGAGAGCCCAACAAAATCTATAGTGTTGTGAGAATTCATGTTTGGCATGTTGCTGAAGCCCTGGAAGGGAAGTTCGAAACCAGAGGACTTTTGAGCAGAGAAGGGGGACACTTTCTGGGGTGGTACAGGAATGTGGGGAATGAGAGGTTGTAGTCTGTTAGTTTGAGCTGGCTACTATGATAAAATCCTTCTGGTTGATCTATGCGACATTCATTTTGTCCTTGCCAAGCCTCGGAATCCCTTTCCTGGTGGAGTTTAGTCCCAGCTCGGGGGTGACCCACTGTTGAGCGTGACGATCAACGTGGTCTTAGGCTGGGAGGTTCGTGGGAGGTCTGCATGCAGTCGATGGTAAACTATTAAAATACAAGTACCAAATATTTGTTTTCTATATCATGTGTATCTTGAAATCAAGTTATAATGTTGTTTAGAATTGTCTATGTATAATGCCTGTATGTTTTAATGTTATTTCTTCATGAATAGTGGCATGAAAAGAATGCTATAGATCTTGATTGAATTAGATAGATATGTATATAAATATATATGGTATAAGAGTGTTATTTGGAGTAGCATGCCCTGACCTAGGTGGCCGGGCATGTTGCAAAATGGTATTAGAGAAGAAAAGAAAAGATACAGTTGATATTGTAGCATTTCCCGACAGAGGTTGGTGGCGGGGGATATTACAAAATGGTATCAAAACCATGGTTTCAACACTGAGTCTGCATGGGCCATGTTAGTGGAAGTTGAAGAAWTTTTTTCCAAAAATAATGGTTGTCGAAATGGACAAARTTCAATTTCAGATCCCATGGTTTCAACGTTGAACCTGGATGAGCGACGAATGAGGAATTYAGAGTAAAAAATATAGATAATTTTGATGTGCAGAGTGCCAKAAGGTCATTGAGATGAAATTTGGACTGTGTTCAGAAGAACAGGAGGTGTGACAGTTTAAGAAATGGCCACAAAGAAAGAAACCACAWTATCTGTGGTGATTGGGCCATAGGATCTATCGGGAGAAGGAGGATCCTTCAAAACCATCATATCTGGAGAAAAGTGCATGAAGGTTAAACCCCAAGTCATTCGGACTTTGTKAATTCATCAATAGTTATTGGTTATAAGAGAAAGAGGCATTGAAGCTCGAAGTTMTGAAGTCCCCAAGAGAATATACACCATATATCTGGGGGGGGAGTGTTCACCATTGGATGTGATTAAGGACAGATCAACTTGATTTGATAGTTAGGTGTTTGGGGGAATTGGAGTGTGTTGATRCGCAAAATGTCTAAACCCCAAGTCTTGAAGGAAAAGAGAAGAAGTGGCGTGSCAGGATGATGTTCTCAATAGTGATGTGGACCCTTCCTAGAAATGCYACGCTTGACAACCTTGATGTTGACAATTGTACTATGTGGACAGTGGAAGGTAAGGAAGTTTAGATGTTCAAAATTCATGAGAAGTGGAATGTGTTGATGCGCAAACCGGCGAGGCCTGAAGTTTCGAAGTGATGTGTCTTGCTGATGTCACTCAAAATTACGTGGACACATGGGATGTGTGTCACATGTCATTGAGTTAAGAACCTTTGGATGATTGAAATGCCGGTTATAATGTGACATGTGTTACTTGTATGATAGGGCCACGTGTCCGCTTCTAATATTTCTCCATGTGTCTCTCCTCTAGAGCATGGATGGTGGGGCCCCTGATGGTCACAGTGGATGTGTGGCACCAGATCGTGAACTCCAGAGACTTGACACTCCAAAAGAAATGGTTGATGTTGGAATGGAAGGAAGAAATTTTTGAAGTTTCGTAGTGTTGAAGTAATGATGTCACTGGGGGTGATGTGGAAGTGTTCAGAGATTTTCAATTCGGGAGTTTGGGATTTCAAAGGTGAAATCCTTTGAAGTCTCAGAGCCCAAATCTCTGAAGTCCCGGAGCCCTAAATCCTAGAGTTCCATAGCAAGTATCAGTCGTTGGATGCTAGGAAGTGTGGGAAGTCATGGACGGTTGATCCGCCACACTTCCCAAACTCACCAATTAGGCACTTTGAGAGATTATTTGGGAAGATATTTGGAAACCATCGAAGACCGAAATCCCCGAAGCTTTGATCCACCTTATATATGACCAAGGAATTTGGACCGTAGATCCAATATTCTTCATGCGTTATGTTCTATGATATTTGGGACACACGAAAAAAGGAAAACCTACGAAGCTCGAAGTTTCAAGGCTCCAAATAAGCGCCCAAATCATTATCAATGGGTCACATCTGTGATCACATGTGAACCAAGGGATGAAGAAAAGGGGCTAGCACCCAAAATGTATTACAGAATAGAGTTGGGATTAGAGATAGAATCTTGAGAAGTTCTTGATCGACCAAGACCCACTGAAAATGGAGTCGGATATTATTTTTTTGAACTAGATTGGTTTATGTTATTCTGGAAAATTCTTAAGTCTAATAGTCTGACAAAAATTTGGTTGACTGCACAATTTGCAGAATGAACAATTGACAGAACTGGACTGAATTTTCGCATAGTGCAGAGAAATGGAGGAGGCACAATATTCTTACAGTTTGGAGACTGAAGCTAGAGGAATGGATTTCCTTTTTTGATTTGAAGGGACAAACTTCAATGGGCATGGAGAAGAAATACATAAAGACACGGGCATGATGAAAATTATAAAACAATTAAAAAAAGAAGTCCAAATTCACCAAGAAGATAACAAAAATCTTATGAGAGTCAGGGAGCAACATGGAGACTTCAACATGAAGTTGATGCAAATCCTGGAAATAATATAAAATAAATTAGATAAGGAGAGTGGCTCAAGAAAATCAAGAAGTCACAGGTCTCCTGATGAGAAAAGAAGAACAAGAAGTGTTAGCAGACATCGTCGTCACTCCCCGAGGCATTACAATAAGAGAGAACACAACAACCCAAGCACATCCCCTTTCAGGAAGCATAAGAAGTCTGGGTTGGATGAGCTACGAGGGGAAATGAAGAAAATCAAACCTCCTACATTTGATGGTGAACACAAGAAGTATGAAGGTGCAGATACATGGTTGTTGGGCACGATAAAGTATTTTCAATTGCATAATTATTCTTCTCATGCAAAAGGAATAATTTCTATTTATCAACTCAAAGGAAAGGCATCCATGTGGTGGGATCAACTTGTGCAGGTGCAACACATTAAAGGGAAAAATGTTACTTGGAGGGAATTCAAGAAGTTTTCGAAAATAAATACTTGACTATGAGATAGTATGACAAGAAAATGAAAGATTTCTTTGAACTCAAGCTTGGGAGTATGGAAATAGATGAATATGGTAGAAGGTTTTTAGAATTGCTTAAGTATGCATCTTTCATCAAAGATGAGACAATCAAGATTTAGAGGTATCTAAGTGGTTTTCCATCATTCATCATTGACAAAAAACAATATGATGATCCCAAAACATTGGGGGAGACCATAAGGCAAGCTAAGTTCCTATATGACCAACAAAAATCAAGGCCAACTTTCCAAAAATCTTGGGAAGACAAGAAGAAATTCAAGATGGATTAGAGGAAGAAGGGAACTAATCCACCATTCTTCAAAAACAATACACAGGAAAAATCAACTTCTAGAGAACCCAGAATGATTGATATAAGTGGTCAAAGGCCAAGGAAACCACCTATTCAATGTTGGGGTTGTAAAGTGTAGCACACCTTTTCTGCTACTTTGTTTAATCACTCTTAAAAAGAAGACTATAACACCACTTTGTACATAACTCATACAAGTATTATAAATCTCATGCATTTAAACAATAAACACATTCAACACAAAGTATTCATATGAATTACTGCCATAATCAGCAAGCAATTATCTTTTCATAATTAATTCATATACA
>ML778413.1:437825-455556 GCA_009831015.1 Picea engelmannii
TCCATCAGCATGCATCCCCTTTGCACGCTTACCCTTTCCAAAACTTAGGATGAAATGAAACATAGAATGCACATGTTCTTTTGGAATAATATTAAAATATTATTCCCAGGCTTAAGCCCCCTAGGCTTGGCCCCCAGGCTCAATACTTAGCCCCTTTCCCACCTTCCAGCCCCTAATTCCTTGCCCACTTTGTGGATGCTCAGTCCCCCTTCACTCATTCATCATGGTAGGTATGCACCTGGTGGTGTTTATATTTTATTAAGTGTTCTGCATGATTACATATACAATAGCAGGCTCTTGGCCTTCAACACTTAGGCTCCCTGGCCTAACAACACATAAGTCTCCAGCTTATAAGAACTTGGCTCACCAGCCTATAAAACATAATTATAATTCCTTTCAAAACATGGTTTACAACGAGGCTCAGCGTTGGGGACACTACATAAAGGAGATCATATGTTTAGAGAATCTCCTCACAAAAGTGACAAAGTGAGAGCAATTCACAATGTACAATGAGCTGAAACACTGAAGGACATGGGAAAAAGTGTACCCAGGATCTATGCAACCCTGGACAACAAGAAAGAAGAGTATTAGTCACATATCACTGAAGTGGAAGGTATGATCCAGAACCGAACCATTACTATTTTAATTGATTAAGGATCTAGGGATAGTTATATAAATCCTAATATGGTGGAAAGTATGCATTTTCCAAGAAACAAGAATGGAAAATCTCGGTTGGTGCAGCTGGCTACCAGAGACAAAAGAAACGTTAATGATATGGTTAAGTAATTTCTTATGGATGTGAATGGACTGAGAACAAGGGAATATTTGAACATATTGCCTTTAGGTTCTTATTACTATCTAATTGGGATGGATTGGTTGGACCAACATCATGCTATCTTAGACTGTCATAAAAAGGAATTTAATTTCTTGGATGAGGAAGGGAACCTAAGGAAAGTGCAAGGAATTCCTAGGGTAGTGTCTATCAAAGAAATTTCAGCAATGCAGCTAAAAAAGTGTTACAGGAAGGGCTGTGAAATATTTGTAGCTCATATGGAGGAAGCATCTAAGGATAAGGTGAGAAATATGGAGGATCATGCAATCCTGGAAGTTTTTGAAGATGTGTTCAAGGAGGTACTAGGACTATCCCCAAAGAAAGATCTTGATTTCTCTATAAATTTAATTCCTGGAGAAGCTCCAACATAAAAAAATTCTTACAGAATGAGTACACTAGAACTGAAGGATTTGAAAATGCATCTTGAAGAACTTCTAAGGAAGTGGTATATATGCCCAAGTGTGGCACCTTAGGGTGCCCCAATATTTTTCATGAAGAAGAAAGATAGGTCATTGATATTGTGCATCAATTTCAGACAGTTGAACAAGGTAAATATAAAGAGCAAGTGTCCTTTACCAAGGATTGATGATCTCTTCGATCAGTTGAAAGATGAAAGGATATTTTCAAAGATAGATCTCAAGTCAGGATACCCTCAGATAAGGATTAAAGAGGAATATATAAGAAATACGGCCTTCAGGACAAGGTATGGTCAATATGAGTTCATAGTGGTGCCATTTGGGTTATCAAATGCAACAGTTGTTTTCATGTGCCTAATGAATGGTGCTTTCCGAGAATATTTGGACAATTTTTTCATTGTCTTTCTGGATGACATCCTTGTGTATTCCAAGTCAGAAGAAGAGAATGAGCATCATTTGAGGATGGTGTTGCAATTTTTAAGAGAGCATCAATTGTATGTTAAATTGAGCAAGTGCTCATTTTATCAAAACATAATTCACTATTTGGGGCATATCATATCTGAAGAAGGGATAGTCATGGACCCTGAGAATATTGAGGCCGTTAAAGGGTGGAAAACACCGAAAAATGTGACAAAAGTCAAATCCTTCATGGTTCTAGTTGGCTACTACAAAAGTTTCATTGCAAGGTTTTCGAGAATCGATCACCCCATCACTTCCGTGCAAAGGAAGGGGAAGAAGTTTCAATCGACAAAAGAATGTGAAATGAGCTTCTAACAATTGAAGTAGTTGTCAACCAGTGCTCCAATTTTGCGGATTTCGTATCCGAATGAAGATTTCTTGGTCTGTAGAGATGCTTGCAAAGAAGGACCTGGAGGATTCCTTAGTCAGAATGGATTCATAATATGTTTCAAGTCTAGAAAATTGAAAGAGCATGAAAGGATCTATGCCACTCATGATTTGGAGTTGGCAGCCATAGTGCACAGTTTGAAGAAGTGGAGGCACTACCTCATGGGAAAGAGGTTTGAGTTGAGGACAAACCATAATGGTCTAAAGTATTCATTTGATCAACCTACTTTTTATGCTAGGCAAAGCAGATGGTTGGAATTCTTGTGTGAGTATGACTTTGATATAAAGCATATCAAGGGGAAAGAAAACAAAGTGGTTGATGCACTCAACAGAAGAGTGCATGAGCTGCATGGTACAACCATTATCATGTACCAATCATATTTGAAAGACATAATTGTGGATTCTGCAAAATCAAATTTGCGGTACATGGAATTGGTAACAAAATTACAACAAGGTAAAACGTAGCAGAAAGTTGAGGATTATGAATTGGGAATTGATGAAATTATCTTGTACATAAACAAAGTTTATATACCCAATTATCCTTAATTGAGGAGTGCGATTTAAAAATAAATGCACAATGTACCTTATGTAGGACACCGAGGATATCATAAAACAATTTGAGCAGTCAAGGACCAATATTATTGGCCATACATGAAGAGGGATATTTTTGAATACATAGCTAAATGCTTGGAGTGTCAAAAGGTAAAGGCTTAGCATAGACACCCAACTAGTTAGCTACATCCATTACCCATTCCTAAGTGGAAATGGGAAGTTCTAACAATGGATTTCATCATAGGATTGCCTAGAACAACCAAGAAGTAGGATGCAATCATGGTGGTAGTGGACAAGCTTACTAAAGTTGCCCATTTTATCCCATTAAAGACTACTCACAAGGAAACCAATGTTGTTGATATTTATATAAGGGAAGTAGAACGGTTGCATGGCATACCCAAGACAATTGTGTCTGACATAGACCCAAAGTTTACCTCAATGTTTTGGAAGTGGTTATTCAAAGGATTCAGAACAAATTTGAACTTCAACACAATATTTCATCCTGAGTCAGATGGGAAAACATAAAGGGTTAACCAAGTGATAGAGGATTTGCTAAGGATGTATGTGATGGAAAAATCATCTAAATGGGAATATTATCTACACTTGGAGGAATTTGCATACAACAATGGGTATCAAGCATCACTGGAGATGAGCCTATTTGAGGCACTTTATGGAAGAAAGGGAAACACCCCAGTAAGCTAGGAAAAACCAGTTGATAGGGCAGCGATTGGGCCAGAGTCACTCAAGGAAATGGAAGAGAAAATTCTAAAGATTAAACAGAATTTGAAGGCTTCCCAAGATAGGAAGAAAATCTATGCTAATAAGAACATAAGTCACAAGGAATTTAAAGTAAGGGATCATGTATTTTTGAAAGTGAATGCCAACAAAAGTTCCCTAAATATGGGAAACTGTTCCAAGTCCGCAGCTAGATATTATGGGTCATTTGAAATCCTAGAGAGGATTGGTCCAATAGATTATATGACTTCATTTCCTGCATCTATGCCTATACATAATGTGTTTCATATTTCATTGCTTAATATATATATACCTTATGCTAATCATGTTATTGATTGGAATGTGATTCAAGTGGAGCAAGAAAGCGCTTTTAAGGTGGATCAGGTGCGCATACTCGACCGAAAAATCAAGAAACTCCATAATCGAGCCATAGGGATTGTAAAAGTCTAGTGTACCTGGTACGGTCCCAAGGATGCAACATGGGAGCATGAAGATTCTATGCAGGAAGAGTACCCACATCTTTTTGAAGATTTTGGAAATCTTGTTGTTGTTATGTAAATAATTGGCACTGAGGAAAGTGGAAAAATACGGGGAGGGGATTGTAACAACCTAAGGCCGAGCCCCTGGTGAATTGTAATTATGTTTATAGGATGGTGAGCCAAATGTTTCTAAGATGGAATACTTATGCGTTTATTAGGCCGAAGAGCCTATATTCTAAGGCCAATGAGCCTGCTTTTTGTATATGAAAATACACACATAATTAATAAAATTACACCGTCGCGTGTAGACTGAACATGAATAAAGAGTTATGGGGGACTAAACTCCACTATGTAGGGTAAGGGAAGGGGATAAGTGTCTAAGAATAGGGACTAATCTAGAGGGCTTACCTCTAAAGGGATAATATTGTATTATTATTTCCAAAAGGCTAAGGTTGACATAATATGTGTTGTCCTAAGTTCATGGGGGAAAGGGAACGATTGTTAAGTGGAGCTCATGTAGCTTCAGGAAGACAAGTTTCGACCCGGGCGCATGAATTTTATAGTTGGGAAAGTCATTGCGTTGGGGGTTCTCTCTCCATTATTGCAACCATCTCCAATCTTGCAATTCTTCCATACTCCCCAAGGATTCATGCATTGAGCGATTTCCTTCCTCGTCAACCCCTACATCATTCAACACCCGGGAACTAGAAGGAATTCTGAGCTACCTCATACATTTGCTGTGAAGCAAAGAGCACCTATACTTTTCCTATGAAGCAAATCGCACTTGTACTTTTCCTGAGCCCGTACAGTGCCTTAATGGTTTTCTCTTGATGCGAACGCAGATCCTTGGTTGAGCAAGGCTTGTTACCATCATCTGATCTATACCTAGATTTGTTGTTTCCCTTACCCTTACTTGAATTGAGTTAGGAGATAGATTGAAAAAGTAGTTTGTCAGGCCTATAAGAAACTCTCTCCAAGTGAGAGAGGTTGTTGGGGAAGTGAAAACTATTGTGATCTGAGAATTTTTTTCGAACATGTTGTTGAGGCCCTGGAAGAGAAGTGGGGAAGCCGAAGGACTGTTGAGAAGAGAAGCGACACACTTATTGGGGCGGAACATGCATGTGGTGAATGAGAGGCTGTAGGTTGTTAGTGTGAGCTAGATCTTGGGAGAAAATCCTTTCGGTTGATCTGTGTGACCTTATTGATTTCCTTGTTAATCCTAGGAATCTCTTGCTCTGTGGAGTTTAGTTCCATCTCTGGGGTGACCCACTCCTGAGCGTGATGAGCATCGTCATCTAAGGATCGAAGGTTCATGGGAGTTATGCACGCAAAATCTATGTTCTCTAAATGATGTGTATCTTGAAATAAAGTTATAATGTTGTTAGAATTGTCTGTATATAATGCATGTATATTTTAATGTTATTTCTGCAGGAATAGTGGCATGAAAAAAATGCTATAGTTTTTAATTTCATCAGATAGATATGTATATAAATATATATGGTATCATAACATTATTTGGAATAGCATGCCCTGACATGGGTGGTTGCGGATGTTACAAAACGGTATCAGAGGAGAAAAGAAAAGATACAGTTGATATTGTAGCATTTCCTGACAGAGGTTGGTGGTCGAGGATGTTACAGTTAATTTTCACAATAAACAAAAATAGTCCCTAACAACTTCCCTCCTAGAATAAAACAAGCAAAACCATCAATTTAATATATATATATATATATAATAATAATAGTAATAATAATAATAATAATCTATTTTTAAGGTCAAGACCAAGCCAACACATCAAATTGGTATATGAGACCCTCTTGTTTGTGGGACAAGGGACCCCCCTCCGCCCAACGATTTGACTGGTAAAGTCTACAAAGGTATACATACCCTACCCCGCTCTGGATTTGAACCTATGACCTATTAAGAGGAAACACATGTTCCTAACCATTAGGCCCACATACATATATGTATATCTCCTGATTCGAAACCTAGATTTCCCAACCAATCAAACAATTAGAATAAAAATACCAAATTATGCAAATACTAGCCTATTAATTCATAATATTATAGGACTATGTCAGGGTAACACAGTACACTGAAACACTTATCTAAACTTTGGGAATTTTCTAGAAACTATTGAAGGTTCCACCACTATCCACCCAACCGTAGGTGCAATTTCACTTACACTTTTGTAACTGGCCACTGTCGAGCCAGAATATGATGCCATGGGAGGGATATCTTGCTCTACTCACTAAACAACAAGATTTCTATATTTCACATATATCTCATACAGGGGTCTCTAGACTTATCTCTCATCTATAATTTCTTGTGTCCCATTTTTTTCTATATTTTCTTCCCTTCCACAACAAGATTTTGTGTGTCATTTTAGGAATTTTCCAGATGGGGTACCCTGCCCATCCCTTCCTTGACTCTTGATTTGGACATCCCAACTACCAGCTTGACTGGTAATTAACTTCTTGGGGACAGATGATTGTTCTGGGTCTGAGCATTTATAAACTTGAAGAGTTTTGGGTGTGATTATTGTGTACAACAATGAACAAAAAGGTGTGTTATTGTTTCATGGCATGCTCCACTTCCCATGTAGCTTCATCTGGACCAAAGTGTTTTCACTACACCTTGAAATATGCAATGATTCTATTCCCAAGTGGTATTTATTTCCAGTTCAGTATGCATTGTGGTTATGACAAGAATTATCCCTCTGGTTGCACCTGGATCACAAAGTAGTCAACTATATTATAAGAATAATCTACATATTTCTTCAGTAATGAAATATGGAAAACATTATGTGTTTTCACTATGTGAGGTAGTGATAATCTATATGTTGCACTCCCCACTTTGTCCAAAATTTCAAAGGGTCCACAAAATGGGTTGCTAGCTTGGCACAATTTATCATTCTGAAGGAACTTTTCCTAGGTCAAATTTGAAGATACACTTGATCTCCTACTATGAAATCTATAGGAGTCATGTACTTCCATTTTGCATAACGTTTCTTCCTATCTTGTTCCTTTTTTATATATTTTTTTTTATTTTAGTTACTTGTTTCTCCATTTTTTTGAGCGTATCCAGCCAAAGTGTAATTATGTCCACTGGGTTGTCCAAACTAATTGGAACATTACATTGTCTACCATAGAGGGCCTAAAAAAGACTCATCTTCATTGACTCTTGATTTTCATTGTTATAGGAAAATTCTACCAATGTTAGGTATTCTTTCCACTTCTTGGGTTTATACATCACATGCATCCTCAACATTTCCTCTAATACCCAGTTCATCCTTTGTGTCTGTCCATCAGTGTGGGGGTTGTAGGATGCACTAAATAATAATTGAGTTCCAAAACCAACAAACAAATATTTCTAGAAATTTGAAGTAAATTTTGCATCTCTGTCCGATATGATTTCCTTAGGTATGCAAGACAAACTAAATATTTATTTCATGAAAATATTGGCAATATCTATTTCTTTGCAAGTTTATTTTACAAGGATAAAGTGAGAAACATTCTGAACTTGTCCACAACCAACATACTGGAATCATTCTATTTGGTTTATTTAGGAAATCTAGTGATAAAATCCATGTCAATGGTTTCCCATTTCCATTATGGAATTGGTATGGGTTACAAAAACCCTACTGGGTGCTTGTCCTCCACCTTAACCTACTAACATTAAAAAAATTAACTAACTAATAAACTATGTTATTTTTCATTCCTATCCAATAAACTAATTTCTTAGTGGTTGTTATAATCTTTTGATAACAAGGATGACCAATATATGGTGTTTTATGTAGTTAATCCATGATTAACCTCTTCAATTCGTGAAAATTTAGGATATACAAATGACCTTTGTAGGTTAGCAGCCCATCGCTCAACTGTTGATAGCCTTCATAATTCATCCATGTGGGTTATTTCTCTAAATCTGTCTTTACAATTTTGAGGAACTCATTTGTTTCTTGTGCACTTTTAACGATTTATTTCTTGTTTGATTCATAGGTGCTTATAGCTTCCAAGTGAATCAATTTCATGCTTATATTGAGGGAATCAACCACTCTATTTTCTTTTATCTCAATGTGTCTGATTTAAAAATAAAAGTCACTAAGGAGAGCCATCCACCTGGCTTTCCTAGCATTGAGTTTAGGTTGGTCAAACAAATATCTCAGCCCACTATGGTATTTCATAAATACAAATTTTCTCCCTAGGAGGTAATTCGTCCACATTTTTAAGGCATGAACTATGGAAGCCAACTCTAAGTCATGTGTCACATAATTTAGTCCATGCTCATTCCATTTTTTCTATTCATAACAAATCACATTCCCTTATTTCATAAGGAATCCTTCGAGTCCTTCCTTGCAGGCATATGTATACACAAGGAAATCCTTGTTTGGGTCTATAATTTTTAGCATAGGTGCATTAGTTAAAAGGCGTTTCAGTTGCTAACAAATCTCTTCACACTTTGCTATACAAATGAATTTAACTCCCTTGTTCGGAAGGGAGGTGATTGGGTAAACAATCTTATAAAACCCATTTATGAACCTTCTATAGTAACCTGCTAGAACCATAAAGGATCTGATATTTGTTACATCCTTTGGTCTAGGCCAATCCATAATTTCCTTGATCTTTTTAGGATCAAATGCCACCCCTTCTTTAATGATAACATGTCCTAAGTAACGAACTTTTTTTTGGAAAAAATCACACTTACTAAATTTCGCATAGAGCTCGTGCTCTCTCAACACTTGAAGCAGTAGCTTGAGATGCTATTCATTCTCTTCCCCATTATTAGAATATATTAGGATATCATCAATGAAAACCAACACAAATATATCCAACAACTTTCTCAACACATTATTCATCGAGCACATAAATGTGGTTGGTACATTGGTAAGACAAAATGGCACCAATAAAAAATTGTAGTGTGCATACCTTGTACTAAATGATATTATGTGGATGTATTGATCCTTAATGTAGACTTGATGGTCTCCGTACATCAAATAAATATTGGAGATGATTGTATCACCCCTTACTTGGTCAAACAGGTCATCAACTCTTGGAAAGGGGTATTTATTCTTAATGGTCATCTTGTTGAGTTGTTTGTACTCTATGCACAACCTGAGTGTGCCATCCTTCTTCAAAAATAAGTTTGGTGCTCCCAAAGGGGACACACTAGGCTAAATGTACTATTTTTCCAACATCTCTTTTAGTTGTAATTTGAGCTCAAATATCTCTGGTGTACTCATTATATAATTTATTATAGACATTATCACCACTACTACTACTACAAGTTATATTGATAAATCTATGTCTCTCCTTGGAGGTAAACCTTGTACCTCCTCTAGAAACACATTTTTTTACTCTCTTAATATAGGATAGTCTTCTAGGATTTCTTTACCATCCTCAATAGAGTTAAGTACTTGTATTGCACACAAAGGAAATCCTTTTTTTAAATACTTCTTCACTTGAAAGGTTTATATTTTTGTCATTGAGATAGTCTCTGAATCCATTGTAGGGTTATTTTCTTCCCTTTCTGATCTTCACAATCCATTGTTTTATTATAACAGTCCAAATTGGCTTTATGAGTATCCAACCAATCCATTCCAATCAATATGTCATAAGATCCTACAGGAAGTGTTTTTACAGTTTCTTGGATGGACAACCCATTCATAATGAATTAGCATGCTCGTATCACCTTTGTTACCTTTTTTTTTGTTCTAGTAGCTATTTTTACCATCCATGATTTAACATGTTTTACTTGTTGTGGTTTTCATTACTCAATAATTTCAGGGGAAACATAACTCAAATTAGAACTAAGGTCAATTAAAATGGAAACATGATGGTTGGAAATCATACCTTCCATCTCTACCACTGAAGCTTGGTGGTCTTGTTATCTATTATCCATGGCTGCATATATTTATGGCATGCTCCTAGACACATCATTAACTCTAGTAGCTTCCTGGACATTGTAGACTCTCTTATTGTTTTGTTTCCTCTGAGGGAGGTCCCTTATAAAATGTTCTTCTCCACATCCCCAACATTTTAAGGGTTCTCTCTTTGTATTCTCAGTCTTTCATGGGGTTGACCCAAAGGGTTTGTTTCCACTCTTTGATAGGAAATTCTGCTAGTACACACTTTTAGTAGGAAATCGCATCCTAGAACCTTTCCCGTGATTCCTAAATATTGAGGTTTTAAGCCCCTTCCTCTTGAATCCCAATTTATTTTTATTTTTCCAATCATCCTTAGGTTCTTCCTTGTGTTTGAATTGTTCATAGTAGTTCCTTGCCTTCCTAATAGTGTCTTCTAAGGTCTTAGGTTCATCAAACTCAATTTTATCTTAGAAGGATTTAGGAAACCCACTAATAAATCATTCCATATTCACCTTTTCATCCTTTATACAGGGAACATATCTCATCAGCACAATAAATTTGTTGACACACTCATCTATGGTGAGTTTTCCTAGCTTGAGTTCATAAAACTCCTTAGTCATTTCATCATAGTACCCTTCATGCATGTACTTTTTCTTGAAGTATTTCTCAAACTTTGTCCATGAAAACTCTATCTCATGGATTCCCTTCACATTCTTAAGGTCGTACCAACAAATGGAGGCCTTTCCATTCAGGTTAAAAATGGTTATTCGAGCCTTTATACTTTTAGAGTAATCATGGACTCTGAAATATTTCCTTAAGCCAAGAATCCAAGATTTTTTTTCTTCCCCATTTTTTATACCCCCATCAAAAGTGGGTGGCTTGTATTTCTTAAATTATTCGGGGTAATATCTCCTGGTATGCTTCTTCCTCTTCCTTCTCCTCTAGGAGTGTGAACTAGTCTCATTGTTGGACAGTTCCTTGGAGTTGTCAGCTCCTTCACTAGAGGATCCCCTAGATGAATATTTGATGTTAGCATGTTTCTTGGTTCCATGTTGGGTCTTCTTGGAATGATTTCTATCCACATTATTGGTTGTTGGTCCATTCTTCAACTACCTTTGTATGTTGGACAAGATTTTATGGAAAACCACATTTATTTTAGTCTTCCTTTCTTGTTCCTTTATAAGATTTTTATTGCGTGATTTAAATCTATGTAACTCTACCATGAGGATTCATATAGTTTCATATAGATATGGAGGGGTTTCCACTACACTCATCTCATTAGATTATTCTTCTTTGTTGTGCTAGCTCTCTCCCATGTCATGATGTGTCACCATTATTTATGTTGTGAGTTTCCTTGATGTCCATCGATTGATTGAGTGCTAATAAAAAACTTTCATGTTAGTTAATTTTCTATTAATTTATGAACAACATATGAAATGTATAAGGTGAAATCAATTTCTCCATTTAGTATATCACAACAACATACATTTCATATTTAAAACATGTAAAAAAAAATGTAAAAACAACATAATGTCTCAACCCTCCTTTTATTAGTAAGGTTTTAATAAAATATTATGAATAAGGTATGGTATGGTAGGGTTTCCTCCCCCTTAAAGTTTTTTTAAGAACTATAGAGAATTGTACAAGAATATCAAGAGCACATTTTCAGTGTGGTGTTGACCAACAATGAGAACTATAGATAATGGTAGATGAAGATCAAGAACACAATGACCTTCAATAACCCATTGAAAGGAATTTGTGAAGTTGTTGCAACAGTACCTCAAAGTAGTTAAATAATTGAAGAAGAAGAATAACTAGAATAAGAATACTCAAAATTAAATATGAAGAGTAGTAGACCTGGTAGAAGACCAACCATTCTGACCTCAAACAAAGAACATGAAATATGAAAAGACAAATACTAGAAGGAATATGTTGTAATAACTACGACACTAAGTGAAGAGGTGATGCACCATATTTATTCCATTAGTGATTCCTATAGCACATTGAATATATTCAATGACCTCTATGATGCATATTCTTAATTGGAATTCATACAACTAATGTTGAAGCTATTCAAGATAGATTTGAAGAATGATGACCCTATGGATTTAGCTTCAAAAATCTAGGCCATAATGCATAACATTGAAACCACCAAAGAGAATATTTATCTCCCTCTCACAACGTTCATTAATTCCCTATACCTAACATATTATCACTACATTGAATCATTGCAAGTAAGTGGTCAAATGAAATCCATCACATTTGACAAGCTGGTGGAGAAATTTGCAAAATGTGAGAAATCCTTTGGAAATAAGTCAACTCCTTCAACTAGTGAGAATATTTACCTTTCTCAGAAAGACAAGAGTAAACAATATGATTCTTCCATAGGAGAAAGTAGCATAAGAGGACATGGACGTCGAAGAAATAGTTTCATAGGTAGGGGGTAGACAAAACCAAGGTGATATATCTAATATTTATTGTACCCATTGAAAAAATAATGGGTCACACGAAGAAGATGACTACAAAGTCCCATGGGATAATATCAAAGAATATTGACAGAATAAGAAAGAGAACAAAGGTAATCCACTTGAATCTCCCCATTCCATTGTTGCTGACTCCAATATAGGAGTACCAAAGATTTATTTAAAACTACAGATAGTCCTTAGAAATATGCATGGATTATTCACATAGGCACAACCTATCACATGACATTCCTAAAAGACTTCTTTGGATACTTCAATAACAATGTATATGGCATAGTGTACTTTGTAGACAATTCCAGCCTCAAACCCTTGGGAATGGGAACCATTAGACGTATGTTGTCTAGATTCCTATATTTTCTTTTACAGAATGTACTTTATCTTCCTCAGATGAAAAGGATCTTGGTGTCCCTTGTTCACATCGGAAAACAAGGCCACTCTATTCATATGATTGGTGGAAAAGTTAGAATACAAATGGATTTCGATAACACAATTGTTATGACTAGAATGGAAGAAGGAAGATTGTTGAAGCTAAATGGGACATTTTCCCATACACAACGTATTACATACCTCTATGATCATGGTGAATGTATAATTCCATATAGTCTTTTGTGGCATGATATATTTGGTCATATCAATTATGATAGTCTTTATTTATTGAGAAATAATGGTGTTTCTAGTTTTCCTACTATTCCTAGGAAACTAAAACAATTTGTATTTGATGATTGATCTAGAAAACATCATGAAACTTGAGATACTAAGTCATCCTCCCAATCCCTCTGATCGTCAATTAGCCAACAATGCACAGATCCACAAAAATCATTTCCCACAATTTTTACAACACTTAAATCTCATAGGGAACTTGTTGAAAAAAATTAATATTATGAAGTTGAAGAGATTCCCTCGAGCTAGACAACCCTAGCTGGAAGATCCATTCATATGTTCATGTAAGAAGTTGTCAAAATAGTTATATGTGGATTTCATTTATTGCATCAAATACATATAGAGACGTTGCTAGTTTATAAAATCTTGTGCGAGGTGTCAAAACCTATGAGAATTAAATTATTTCAGTATTTGTGATAAATTCATGAACTGCTTACAACAAATGCAACCATCAAAACTGCCTCTCTGTTGACCATGTTGGACGTCCTTCCAAATTCCTTCAAGGAGTCGAAGACAAAATGAAACTAGTGGATATAAACCCTGATACCACTGAAATTGCATTTGAATATATTAAATAATGTCTTGAAATCCCACTGTCACCTCTACAATAACGAATTCAATTTAACCACCAACATAAAGACAAAAAAATAATTTAAATATCTTTAAAAAATACAAAAAATTGACAATATAAGGTTAAACTTTGGAAGCAGGAAGAAATTTATGGTGAACCTTTGAAGTAATATGAAATCAACATCATTATCAAATACTATATACCATTCCACAGATGACATGTATAATAATATTACACCAATTTCATCCTATGGATTAATATGTAGATCTTAATCTCCATTGATGTTTGAACAACAATGGGAAGACATTCTTCCATATCTATCTATCTATATCTATATATATATATATATATATATAATAAATATGTAGTTATTTATTATCAAACGGATGGATCCTTTCATGGATGGTCACCATATGTTCTATATATATGGAACACTCATCATTGTAATAACATATTCACATACAATATCATATATTGTGAAAATCCAACATGGTATCATAGCGGGATCATGCTTAACTCCATCACAGGAGGGCCTAGAAAAATAAGAGAGATAGCTTGTGTTTGGATTTGAAGCTTGACTCAACATGTAACATATTTTCTCAGTGATTTGAATTTAGAGCATATCAAAGAAATCATATTTGAAGAAAAATGTCCTTCTTCATAAATCCCTCACACAAGGCTCATGTTATCCCAACCTTGAAAGCGATGTGTAGGTGATTTCCTAAAAGAAGTGCCATTCAAAGGACAAATATTGTGTTTTGCAGGGAAAGAGCATATAAGTCAGAAAAAAAGCATTTGTTTAAGTTGTTACTGAGCTTTGTGGCTAGTGAGATGGTGGGTTTCACTGAAACAACTACAACACCTATTATAGTTGTAGATTATAATGAATATTCTTGTTCTTCTGAATGGAATGCAACGATGATAAAATTAACATATGGGACATGGAGTGAGGTTATTGGGAAAATACATGTGGGAGAAATTTCCGATGGTTGTTGTCGTCTAAAACAACAAGATACAGTAATCGAGTTTATCATTGTTTTGTATAGTGATCAAGTTTATCATTTTTTTGTTGGTGGAAATATATTTTTTGAAGGCATGATTTACTTATATGTCCCTTTCCTTGGAGAATGAGAATGTTGTGAAAATAGGAATGAGTATTCTGGACCTCGATGAGAATTGTTAGCACATCGAAGATAGTCGATTTCTTGTGAATTGGATTTTTATATTTGAAGTTCTTTGTGATCTTATGAATGGGAGGATGATAATGGAATTGACTATTCTAACTATTTTCGTTGTTTTTAACCTTACTCTCTTTACATTCTAGACAAATTACCATGGAGATTTTCTTGTTATTGTTCTAGGTAGGTTACCATGGATACCTGGTTAGTAGATTGTGGTGCTTCTAGGCACATGAAATTTTACCAATATTATTATATTATGTGTTGTTCATGGATCTTCTTCATGAATACCAATAATGAGGTCTTCAGAAGATTCTAAGACTTCATGGATTGAGTAGAGAACCTGACATAGAAGAAGATCAAGACCAACACGAGTATTTGGTGAGGAGTGATCGATATGGACATGAAAAGCAGTGACAAAACCTCTGTATTTGAGATTGCATGAATCTTGTGTCAATGTGTTGATGTGGTGGTTACCATGATGTTGTGTGCTTTGGAAAATGGAAATATTGTCACAGAATCATCGAGGGAGCATCCAATGAGGCATATTGGACAAGAATGGTTTTCAGTGACTAAGGGAGATGGCCTCTAAGTTCGATATGAATAACATTGTTCTTATGCACTATTACTTGGGACTCGAGGTATGGAAAAATCCTGGTTAAATATTCCTAGGTCAAGGGAAGTATGAGCTGGAAATACTAAAGAGGTTCGGGATGTTGGATTGCAAGGAAATGGATACACCTATGGTATCCAATATGAATTTGTTGTAGGATATGACTTCAAATAATATGGATGTTACTTTATATAGGAATATGGTGGGTTAGTTTATGTACTTGACGAACAAGACACCATATATATGTTTTTTTGTGAGCACCCTAATTCAGTATATGGAAAATCCCAGGCAGGTTCATTTGGTTGCAACAAAACATGTGATGAGGTACCTTAAGGATCATTGGATTAAGGTCTCAGTTACATGCTAGACCATGAGCTTAGGTTATATGAATATTCAAATTCATTTCTTGATCACAAGAGTACTTCCACATATTTATTTAGTCTAGGCTCTAGTATGGTTTCATGGAGTAGCATGAAGAAGTCATGTGTAGCACTCGGTATGACTGTGGCTGAATATGTGGAAGCATATGCAACATGTAGATAAACAATGTGGCTTAGGAAGCTATTGTCTAGGTTATTTGGTCTCAAATTGGAGGCAAACCACATTTGGTGTGACAACTAGAGTTGCATGTAGTTGTGAGAGAATATCGTGTACCATGACAGGTTAAAGTATATAGAGATCAAATATAACTATATCAGGGATATGGTGTATAGGGGAGTAGTGAGGCTCCAATACATGACTACCAAGGAGCAGGTTGCAGATGTGTTGACCAAGCCATTGTCGAGGATGACGTTTGAGCTCTTTAGGGACAAGATTGGCGTGGTCCCACTTTAGAGGGATATATAAGGTACATATGCATTGAGATGTAGTGGATGTCTTGAGGACATGTTGTAGCTATTTGAGAGCTACCCATAGGCCTTGGATGAATTGGTTGTGAAGTCAAAGGGGTGCACGTGATGGGGTAGAGATGCATTGTGGGGTAGTGGATGTCCTCGGGACATGTTGTAGTTATTTGAGAGCTACCCACATGCCTTGGATGCATTGGTTGTGAAGTCACATGGGTGCACGTGATGAGCTATAGATGCATTGTGAGGTAGTGGATCTCATGGTGACATGTTAAATATATTTGAGAGCTACCCACATGAATTGGATGGATTGGCTATGAAGTCATGTTGTACTATGGATATCCGATGAGATCATGTGGCAATAAAGAACATCTCCCTAGTTTGGAGGGATTGTTTACATTTTGTAACTTTGGTCGATCTTGTACGGGACACATGCATAGTCATGAAACTATGGAGGAGATTTTCTATCTCTGGAAAATATTTGTATGCTACTATGTTGGTTGTGTACCACTGACAGAGACTGTGTGAATTTGGACAATAGTTTTGTGCTACTACAATGGTTTTATACCATTGGCGGAGATTGTGTATCTCTTGACAATAGTTGTGCACTACTATGGATCAACACAATCATGTTCTATTGCATGGAATTGTAGTAGTTGTGTGCTACTAGTTGATTTCCATGGAGACTACTAGATCACTTGGAAGTAGTTGTACTACTACTATGATACATGATTTGAGATATTGATGGTATGATAATATCTATGTGCTACTAGTTGATTGCAGAGTAGTCAGTTGACTACTAGGTGAATACATCAGGGAAATATAACTTCCTAGTTAAGAGGGAGCGTTGATGTTTGAGGAAACAAGCATGAGACATTCTACCTAAAGGGTCTTGTGTGGACTAGTAGGGGGTAATGTGAAATATGGACATAGTTCATGAGCGATCTGAGACATTGGTTTCATCAAACAACCTTCATATGTCAAGTATGGTCCAAGATGAATTAGCTTGATCTTCCCCAAAGGAGTGGCCACCCCTTGTAGGATGAGCTATCTCAAGTCTTGTGGATACCAAGTACATGATGTGTATAAACACAAGTGAATGTCCCTAGTCAGCATCATGTGGACCTTCTCCTAGATTAGGATGCAGACCAATGGAGATATGATATATTTATCACAAGGGTGTACTTGTGATAAATGGGCCCAAGCGTGGTCTTTCCTTGATCATGACAAGGAGTGATATGGAATCGAGGTGCTTGAGGTGATTTCCATGTATCAGATAGCATCGGGATGACATTCACTCACAGGGGTGTACATGTGGTAAATATCATTGGTGTGATATTTTTCGTTAGTCATAGTGATTTGACTTAGAATGATAAATAATTAAATATGTTAAATGCTATCACATGCAGACCCATAATGAGCCTGATCTCAGAGAGAGTCAATTGGCTCAGAGGGAGAGTTGTAGAAGGAGTTCCCCTTGGTTCAGGTGGGAGAGATCCATCTCCCAATACTGACTGGTGTCATGATTGTAGAGTGAATTTTGTATACTTCTGAGACAAGATTTAGCATGATGAAGAATGTCTCCCTTGTTGAGAGGAAGTGTTGATATTTGAACAAAATCAGGAATACATTCTTCCATATATATATATATATAT
>ML778413.1:456019-466622 GCA_009831015.1 Picea engelmannii
ACATCAATTCTCTTTTGGCATTGTATGAAATCTTCATATATTAATAAGGAATGTTGTTAGCTTATGTTATTATACTCTTACAAGTTATGACTAGTTGTAGACTATCGTCTCCTATCATATTTTTCTTGAAGCATATAGGAATGGATGTTGTGATCTATAGGCTATTCTCATGCATGTAATTCCTATACTTATTTATCTTATGCAATGCTACCGAATTGATCTGAAGCAAGGTTTCTAAGAAATTCTTGGTTTCTTAGAGCTAATCTAGGGTTTGTGTAGACTATAGTTGGGGGATAGTTTCCCTTGATGTTTGTATTTTTCACTTTGTTTTATGTCAATTAGTTCTTAAATTCTACTAACCAGGATTAATTATATTTATATATTAGTTTCATTCCATTTAGTTCATAAACCCAAATTATTATAGTCAAAGAATAACCAAAGGGTTTTCCATCCTTAATGGAGGAATCTCTAATTGCGCTCTTTCACCAGTTCAACATGTTCTTATACAATGCATCCTAAAATGAAATGTAAATAATAAATAATCCAATATAATGTAAATCCTCACATAAAATTCAAAATATATATCAAAATTTAAAAATGAATGGATGAACAAGATTCTTATTCAGAATAAAATCCAACAAAACAATGGAAATAATTATATATACCAATAAT
The DNA here is from genome assembly GCA_009831015.1 of Picea engelmannii. Taxonomy (NCBI): domain Eukaryota; kingdom Viridiplantae; phylum Streptophyta; class Pinopsida; order Pinales; family Pinaceae; genus Picea; species Picea engelmannii. The sequence goes on from ML778413.1 coordinate 456,692, forward strand.
AATAGAAATATTCAAGTTCCATAAACTTAATCATTTCCATGAACACATATAGATTAGAAAATTTACAACTCAATTTGTTTATTAATAGGGAAAATTTTAAGGATCTACACTAGTCTTCAAATATAGAATTTATGTTGAATCTTACCAACTCTTAAAATATACAACCATAAAATATTTGGCAATATTTTTGTAAAAGTATAAAAAAATTAAATGATTTTTAGAATTAAGCAATATTTTTCGCTCAAAATTATAACTCCTTATGACTTATAGTGTCTAAAGGAGGAATCCAAGAATTCACCTATTAACAACCAACAACCACATGGAAATACACCTAAAGTGATGACCATTATCCTTGTTAACTCAAAATTTAATAATTACGTTTTCAAGTTCTCAGCAAGCATTCACTTTCCAATCATCATTCCCATGTAATTGTAGATTTAGTTTAAAGTTAGCCTGAAGAAATAGTAATCATTATCATCACACAATACTTTTTTTAAGATTAACATACGCTCAAGAAAGGACATTACAATTAAAAAAATACTAAAATGAAAGAGGGAATAATCCATATGAAACTTGGCAACATCCTCTCCCCAAAGGAAACCCCATCATTGCCTCGCTTATCCTTATCCCATCATATGCTCCTCTTTACTTTTAGCATCCATTTCCATAAACTTTTACATTATAAATTTATAAAAAATGATTTTATCTTACATATATATCGTCCTAGATATATATAAGATATTGTATCAAATTCCTCACTTGAGCCATGGCTAGGGCTCCCACTAAAGTATAACTATTATCAAAAAAATTATTATTTAAGATGACTATACACTTAGTCCACATGACAAGATAACCTAAAATGGCCATGTTGGCATACACAATCATATCTCTAAATGAGAAAAATAAGTATATTGCGAACATACTCTTTTAGAAGTAAAATTCCGAAATAGATATTAATGTAATTGGTTGATTGTGGCATAATAAGAAAACTCTGTGAATCTCTTAAGAAAATAGGAACTGATATGAAAGGATTGGCATAGATATACTCATTTAGAAATATAATTCCTAAAAAGATAAGAGACTAAATTGTTGAGTAGTGCATGATAAGCCATTTCCTTCAAATGTAAAAATACTAAGCAAGTAAAAATAGCTTCACCAAAAATCAATAATTCTTTTAAAACTGTAATTCTTAAATAGATATGTCCATGATTTGTTGAGTATTACGTAATAAGCTAAGCCTTTGAAGTGTGAAATACTAAGAAGGAACTAAGAATTGCTTCACAACTCTTTTAGAATTATGATTCTTAAATAGATATGCCCACGATTTGTTAAGTATTAGATAATAAGCCATGTACAATGTAAAAGACTAAGAAGCATCTAAGAATTGCCTCATAGGGTTTGATTTTTATATAATATTCTAAAAGTACGATTCTTAATAGATGTGTGTTTGTTTGAGTATTACATAATGAACAAAGTACCTTTAATGTGAAAAAACTCAGAAGCAACTTAGAATATGTTTGTGAAAAACTGAGAAGCAACTAAGAATATGTTTCCACGGCTTAACTTGTATTGGGTCTTTTAGAAGTGTAATTATTAAATAGCATATGTTATTTCAGAACCATAATTATTAAACAAAAATTCACTTAATTTGTTGAGTATTCTCTTGAATGTTAAGATTTAATTAAGAATGGTTATAAAGGGTTTAATTTACATTTAAATTTTTAGAATGTAATTAGTTTCTATCTTTTGAGCTTTAGAGATTATTAGTAATCGGTTTTTCATTGTTCTATTAGTCTATGCATCCAAACTAGTGTAGACCAATCATTTTAATCAAAGTTTTGATAGATTCATACAATTTTCCAACTTACATTTCATTTTTGTATCCTAACATTTTAGTTTGAGATCTTATTTAACCTTATCTCGAGGCATAGAGCCACATTGTGCCTCAAAATCTTAGATTAAAAGACACATTTCCTTAATAATTTTTCTCCAAGTGAAGTAATGCTAGAAATAAGCCTAATATTATTTCTCTAACATAAAATATTTGTTTTCCATATGTAATACTTTTCGTATTACAATCTTGAAATGATTTTTCAGGGACAACATGGCTATGAGTTTAGTCGCAATGTGACTATAGGAATGGTAGACATGAGTATAACATGTGATATTTTCTCTTTTGTTCATGGTTCTCTTATCTTGTGACCTTCTCTTTTTCTTTGCCTCTCCATGAAATTTGTTCTAGTTCTTCATTTGGTTGAAGAATATCATTTTTTTGTGTCGAACTTGCTAGTGCCTTCCTTCTGCAGGTTTTTACAACAAGTGAACAACAGAGAAATATATGCATATTATTTTGAATAAATATATATTACCCTTTGTTATTCTTATCCCAAATCTAGTGGCCTTCATATAAGGAAGTGAAGCCCATCTATTATAGTCAACCAATGCAATCCATTCTCAATTATGGTTATAGTTAGATATTTCCATTACTTTTGAAAATATTGAATGATATTTCTGAGTATCATATTGTAACAATGTAGTTTCTATAAAATTTTCATACTGAAAGACAATAAACATGACTACCACATTCAAACTTTGTTGCAAATGTTTCCTTATTGAATTTCTATCATGTTTAATCTGTGTGTGATTTTTTAAGAACCAATACTTGATATGCATACTAATCAAAAGTTTAAGATACATGTACCATTTATCAAAACACAAAAAAAAAATTAAACTCATCCTTATGAAGTTGACATGTTAATTAAATGACTCTATATTAGAACATGAGATCTAGGAATTTATATTGCATGAAGGTTGTGTATGGGATGGGTTAATTGTTTATTCCCATAGTATATGTGTATCCACCTTGCAGTCAGTCTTAGGTCCACCTGGACTTACTAACTTCCCTCACTCATCCTAATTTTAGAATAATGACCCTTAAATAATTAGAAATAGGGGAATTTGATCCGAAATTTATATAACTACAACCCTCATGGGAGGTAGACATCGCCTATTATTCTATCAATGAATTAGAAATCATAGGAGACAGGATACATTGTAAGGTTTGAAAATAATACCAAACTATAATGGGATACATTCACATTGGTGAAGGAGTAGTCCCCAAGCTCCTCAAGACTCCTTTTCAAGATATGAAGGAAAGGTGTAAGGAAATTACTCGCTGTGAAAATTTACATCATTTAAAGTAGTTTTGTACTTAACCTATTCTGTACCACCTATTATAATTAACTGACTTAACATATAAAAAACACAAACATACTCAAACAAATGCATTGGAAATCCCTTAACTGTAAACCAATCTATGGAATATTTGTTCTGATAATTTTCTATATCTTCACATATAAGGAACATGGTTTTTACTATCCATTAGGTAATTTTTACTGCAAATGAGCATTGTTTGGGTCATATGGGATTTTTACGCATAACAATAGAGACCATAAAGACAAATATATTAGGAATCGATTCGAGCGCTACCATGAAAGTATATACTAATCAGATACCCATACAAAGTGTATTTCAATTATTCAGCACTCTATTGATAAGTAGGAGAATAAGAATCCAATATATCATATCTGAAACTCTCATTCTCCCATGCCTTCTTGCATTGGATGTTTTAGGTATGTGTCAACCTCCTCTTTATTCCTTTAATCATTTAGCTTTAAGTAAATGATCTTGCTATTGCTTCTCTAGATAAGGAGCTATGGGAGATCAATATCAAGTGTGCAACCAAACCCATCTTGAACTCTCTAATCCATTATTTCTAAACATTCTCAACTACTAAAAAATGGCCCTCCCTACCCATTTTGAGGCCGAGTCACTTACTTTCCTTAGAAGTCACCATGTAACGTTCTATTCAATCATATGGATGGATAGAAGTGTCTTATTCAATCATATCAGATGGAAAAGAAACAAGCTGAGCAATGGATTTATTTTCAAATGGAGATATATTTCCTTCCATCGAACAATGAAATAATGGCATGATAGTAGTATCCTATTCAATTCCCAACATTTTGCATTCAATTGAAAAACATAACTAGAATGAGAAATGGATACAAAACACCACTAAATTTATTCTTGAGTTAGTAAACAACACATGCCATAATATGTGAAAAGAATTAAATACCTATTAACAACTACCCAATCCTTCCTCCTCACTCAATAATTCATAGAATCACAACGACATAATGTTTATCATATTTAGTTATAGTTCAATAGGATTACCCATGCTTATGAATACCAACCATAGGAATGGTACTGTTAATCGATCTTTGAAGGTTATGTATTTGAAATGTATCAGCTCATCCAATGATTCATGCATCGGGTTTGATCTTTCCCATCCAAATTTAGCTAAGAACCCAATACTTCAAACTTCATACATTGTATTCACATGATTACATTCAATGGATTACCAAGGCTTCCATGTGTCCACTTAAATAAAATTGGTGCAGAGGCTTTTTGATGTGCACAAAACGCATGTTGATTTCTATTGTTCCTCATGTCATCCTATTAATTGATCCAGTGAAAAAGTGTACTCACGTGCTTTGGGTTTTCGACATGCACAAGTGCTACTAAAACATATTTCTCTCTCCACCTTTTACACTTGCATTAACATCATATTTTTTATTTTAATATTCTTATTCTATTGACATCCACAAGTAATAATAAAATTCTTATTCATATTTTATAATTCTTATTATTGTTTTCAAAATGTTCTTTTTATATTAAAACAATGTGAAAATGAAAGTGTTAACAACATTATGGATATTGACGATGAAATAAATGATGATATTACTAATAAAAAATAAGTGTTTTTTATGAAAATTTCATCTCCAAGAAGTTGATGTATCAAGTAGGCTATTTAAGGAACACATTATTTTTTCCACCTCATTTACTAGGGTTAGGTTTTTGGACCTTTAAGTTTTTTTCCTTTACGGGTTTATAATTTATGTTATCTCTCTTCAAATATATGCTATGTCACCATTCTATCCATATTGTATTACTCTGCATTGTCTTTATACAAATTATCATTAACTTATTATGGGATGTGCTTGATTTTTTTTAACTAATTTGACTACTCTAACTAACTTGGTCTAAGCATGGTAAGAGTGTTCCTCTATAGATTCACTAGGAATAGTTGCATCAACTTGGTCCAATGGTTGGAAACCCAAGAACACCTAAAAAGGGTTGTGGCCAATACAATTGTGAATAGATATATTGTATCTATGTTGTATAAGAAAGGATCTCATCCCATGTGCATGGATGTCTATAGTTTTACATTCTCAGGATATGCAGAATAATCCTATTTACTACCACTATTTGTTTTTTTTTTGGGAGTGGAACGAGGACTATTTAGGAAACTTGGTATCCATAATTGGACTATATAGTAACAAGGAATTTAGTACAATTATATGAAATAAATGTCCATGGAATAACAAATGGAACCCAAACATGCTTGAAGAAGAGATTACAAACATTTTCTTTTAAGATACTTTTTTTGAAGGGTCTCAAAATGGCCATATTAAATAACTAATCAAAAACCACAAAGAAAAAATCATTACCATGGTTGTTTGAGGGGAATATTGATATGTAATCCATGGAGACTAACTCCTAGGGACAATTCAAGGTAAGTAGAGTAGTGTGCTTTTAGGAAACAAAAATACTAGAGAGATAAAAAAAATAACAATAAGATAGAAACAAACACATATAAATAACACAAGATTTATCCTAAAAAATCCTTACAGAAAAAACCAACCAACAATAGATCTATTATTTCCCTTGTCCAAGACAGCCAACCTCCTAGCCTTGACCAAGTGGGCCTTAACCCTTCTTCCCCTGGCCAAGTAAGTCTTCACTGATCAAATCTTAACACATTACAATGGAGTATCAAGAGTCTTTTATAGGATTTCATTACATGTAATCCAAGAGATAAATACCACGGGTCAAAAATACCATGTGGCGAAAACCACTACAGTTTACCTAACAGCTTTGAATCTTTCATTGAGTCAAGTTTTTCCTAACATTCCCTCATTTAATGTTGACTTGGGGTTTCCCATGTCCAAATACAATGAAACATCCCTCAAAGTAAGGGTATCTGGGAAGCTTTCATTCTCCCCCAAACACCTAAGTCTACGTCTAGACTTTATCAATCAAATTTAAAACATGGGGATTTTTTTTTTTATTTTTTTTATCCCTACACTTATGTTTATGTCGTCTTTCCTTTTCATTTATCCAACTCTTGATTGTCTCTTCTTTGTATATCTACAACTAGACATCATATCCACACACACCTGACATATCCATTAGATATATGCATTTAAATAATATATTCTTCACACACTCTGAGCCCAAACCTGGAACTCTTGAAATATTAGTGTTGAATCCTTCAAAACCCCCTAGGTATTTAAACCCTAGATCTGTACTATGAAAACCATGTATTTATTTTCATCATCATCAACCATAGCTATGCTACTAGTTGTTAGGAAATAAAAAAAAATGAGAGAGATACAAAATACCAATAACATAGAAGCATGCAAATATAAATCACACAAGATTTATCTTGGAAAACCATTATGGGAAAAACCATTCAACAATGTATCTATTATTTCTCTTAGCCAATACAACCAACCTCCTAGCCCTGAACAAGTGAGAGTTCACCCTTCTGGCCCTAGCCAAGTGATTCTTTATCACTCAACTCTTAACACATTACAATGGAGTATCACTAGTCTTTTATAGAATTCCATTACATGTAATCCACTTGCTCAATACGATGGCTCACAAATAACATGAGGCTGAAACAACCATAGTTGACCTAATATCTTTAACTCTTTGAACGAGTCAAGTTTATCCTAACAGAGTGTACAAACCTTTCTTCTTGATGGAATCTTTGGTGATGGAATAGATAATACATGATCTATTACACTTACTAACATCCTATAAAAGATTTGATTAGTGGAAGTAATTTTGCAACACTGCCATTTACTTTTCCACACCAAAGTTCATTTCCACTCATCTATGATTCACCTCCAAAATCATATTATCACACTAAATTGAAGGAACACAAAGTCGACTAGATGGAATCGAAGTGAATTTTAAAGATGGAAGTCTAAAACTTGTTTACTTACTCCCATTTCCCAATATTTAGTAGGTAACTCATTGTCATTTTCATTGATTTTGAGCCACCCAAAGGTATTGCATGAATAATATATAAGAATTATGTTTAGTGCTACAAATGAAGGCTAATTGAGGTAGTACATGACTCATATTGTATTAGTCTTCTTGTACTTAATGATCAAGTGGTACATGGAGAAATTCTAATGGAAATCATTTTGTGAATTTCCTTGGATCTACATGAATTGCATGGTTTTGTGATGAGTGTGGATGATAATTTCCTTTCTTTCAAAGTAGTTGTTCCATTTTTGGAATTCCTACATGTTGGATTACATATATTGGTCACAGGAAGGGTACCTAAAATCCATATTAGTGAGTGTCTCATTCTGACAAGTCACTGAATGCCCATGTTTATTGAATACTAAACTGATAGCATATTCTAAATCATGTATGTCAATCTCAAATGGTTATTGTAGGTATGATAAAGTGAGGAGTGGTTCCAAATAGAAGTTTTGATTTAGATCCTCAATTGTTTTCTCTTTTGGCCCAAACATACTTGGCTTTAGCTACCCCTTAGTCACTTGTCTTAGGGGTCAAATGATATGAGAGAACCCCAACATAAAATTATGGTAGAAGTTGGTGAGGGAAATAAATTGTCATATCTATGTTAGTGTCTTCAATGTCGACCAATTGCACATAACTTAGATCTTGGCTATATCCACATGAATACCATTATCATCCACAATGTATATAAAGTAGTGAATTCCTTTCAATTCAAATGATCAATTATGCATATTGAAATATAACTTGTTATGTTGTAGGGTTCTCAGAATCTTATGAATGTGCTTAAAATGATACACCCATGTTTTATTGTTATGAGGATATCATCCAAATACATGAAAATCAATGTTATCAGATTAATCGGTAGGTGCGGACACTAACAGATCTTCCTAGATCCACCTGGATCTAGAACAAAGCAAGACAAGACATGACTCTTTCCCTAGGTTTTAACTATTGAATTAACTAGGAGGCAAGAACAAGTAACATACCTTATTATCGCTTCCTATGGTCTTTGTTGCTCCTGCTTCGCTCCAGTGCTCTCGTGCAGTCAAGACCAAGACAGCACAAACCAACCAAAGTGAAGATAGCACAATCTATTCAACAGTCAACCTATGTATATGATCAAGGAATTATACAATAAAGTGGAAACAACTTTATGGGAAAGGGACATGCCACTGTATCATATTAATGGAAAGTAAAGATTACAACCTGAGCCTTGATGTTGCAAGCTTCCTTTCGATGGCTCTTGGCTCCAACACACACACTTACTCAATTCTTGCATGAAGAAGATCAAATCCTCTTGGTAGACTTGATATTGTCTCCAAGCTGTTGTTCAATGTTGAGTCCTTCACACAATTATTTCACCAATTCTCCAATGAATATTGCTTAACCTTTTCCATGAGAATTCCCTCAATATATAGGAGAGAATAAGATAGTTACTTGGATAAGAATGATCCCAAAATATCAGGGAATCCAGTACTAGGATAACCATTCGAATGCCAACCCATCCTTCTAGAAGCATCTAGAATTCATCTTTTTCCTTGCTTTAGGAAGAGTTCACACCCTCGATGTTCAACACAGTGTGAGATGTTCGTACCCTAGCTTAAGGCATCCTACGAGAATGGGTCATTCTCGCAGCCAAATATACTAGCAGCCTGCGAACCTTCTTCAAAAATGAGATTTTTGTGAAGTGATGAAAGTAACTTTTCTCAGGAGAAAGTTCTTATGAAGAGCCCAAGTACACCATCATCAATACATCATCATGAGGACCAAAATTATGGGTAATAGAATGCCCCCAAAAGTATGAGGTTGGAATCAGTGACAGCCGAAAGGCTTTGTAAGCTGCATGTGTGTGTCGGGAACCAAGAGCACACCTAATCGAAAACCTACGAACAACCAAGCATCTACAGAATATCATATATACCAATTCTGAGGTAGGCATTCCCATACTTAGATCATAGACTGATGACAATTGTAGACCTGGGTCATGGCCACCAATCATACACTATGGATTCATGCCGTCAAAATATAGCATAGCCACCAGAATACACTATGGATCTATGCGAAAATATTCAAATTGAGACGACATAGCCATGAGACATACACAGTGGATCTATGTGTAGCCGATTATACATACTCCATCGCAACCTAGACAAAAAGAGATGATATCCAGGGTCTTCAATCTCGTCGCCCAAAGTACGAATCTAACCATGTGATTACATGTGTTGAAGTCGAACATGGAATAAACCACTTGATTACCGGTCATTAATGAAACCATTAACAAGTGCGAGGGAAATCACCATTGATGTCAATGACTCCCAAGGTACCCTAGTACAATCCATCGAGTGTGAATGAATGAGTTGAAGTCGAACATCTGATGGAATCTTTTGATCAGGGGTCAATGATATAAACCCACTGTCAAAAGCGAGGAAACCTGCCATTGAGGCATGCAAGCTCTAAGGTACCAAATGATTTCTAAGTCTTGATTCCGGATAATGGGCTAAATTCAACGGAACAAAACTCGTCACAGGAGGGCCTTGATGTATCCCCCATCAATGACACGAATTGAGTAACAGATTTTGAAGGTGAAACAGAGTATTAGGCGAATTGAACCGGACAGAGGGAAGGCCAACACAGAGAGAATGGACAACTGCAGATGGCCGACTCAATATAGGTTTCATATGGACTTCTCTTGAACATATGAATGACACGACCAATGATTTGGCAGCATTGACTCAAAGACGACACA